>PVHY01020666.1:0-25135 GCA_004024945.1 Uropsilus gracilis
TCTCCCTAGGCTGTCACCATTCCAAGTCATCCATTTCACCCGGAGTCCCAGCTTGTCTTCCCTGGCTTCGGCTAGGGGCAGGATGGTTCAATAGAGAATTTCTCCTATTGACGTTGTTGTTGGTACTGAGTTTTCCCAATTCAAAACACATGGAGTAAAGAAAAATAGTTGACAATTCTAGAAGCCATTCATGTGGTAAATTTCAGAGAGAAAACAGAAACAAACAGACCATTATGCAGCAAGCACATATTTGATGTACATGGAAAAGAGAGTGGTCCTGAACCATGTATGTAATTTAAAATTTCCAGTATCTCCATTAAGAGTAAAAAATAAAGTAATCTATTGATTTTGGGGTTTTTTGTTTTGTTTTGTTTTGTTTTGAGACTAGTTCTTATTATTGCCCGTGGAACCGCAGGCTCTCTTTGCCCGGGGTACCACAGACTCAAGCAATCCCTAGCCTCAGCTTCCCAGGTAGCTGGGATTACAGGCACGTGCCATCACGCCCAGCTATTTTTTTGGAACTAGGTCTCCGCTACGGGCCCCAGGCGGAACTCGAACCATGATCCCTAGCTCCGGCCGCTTCATAGGCTGAAGCTTACAGACATGAGCCACCGTGCCCAGCCAGTAAATCTATTGATCTTTGTAAGGTATTTTATATAAGCTAAAATATCTGAAATATAATTTTAATATAGACTCAGCATAAATTTGTCAATATGACATTTTCATACTAAATCTTCAATATCTTGTCTATTTTCTAGGTGAACACAGTTCAGATTATCCACATTTCAGGTGCTCAATGGCCTCCTATGGGCCTAGTGCTACCTGGCTAGACAGTGCAACTCTCAGAAGCTATACCTCTTACCATAGTATTAGTAGGACAGCTTAAAAAAAAAGTCAGGAAAGAGATTAATTTAAGAAAATGATCCTGGGTTATGATAGAGATGAAATAAAGGCAATAAAATAACTGAGGAGTAGGAATGGAGGATATTCACTTTAGGTGAGATTTCACATCACAGGGAGCTTTTAAGAGAAGAAGTCAAGGCCATGCAGTCAGACAGAAAACTGTGAGCACAGGCCCCGTCAAAATATGTGACTGAGAATGTTCTCCAATGTGGTAGGGAACAAGGTCTATACAGGAAAGTCATGAGAAGGCTTTGCAGAGGTGAACAGGAGCCAGAGCAGTGGGCATGTAGGCTTTGCAGGAGTCTGATGTGATTCTAGGAAGAACAAGGAGTTGATGAGGGGATGAAGAAGGAAATAGGCCTGATCTAATATGGAAATGTGAAAGATTCCTTCTGTCTTCTGCATAGGAAAGGAATTAAAAAGCAGCAAGAGAAGATGTCTAAAACTAGTTGGAGGAGATAATCTGTTCGACGAGGAGAGAGATGGCAGAAACTTGATGTGCTGCTTGTGAAGGTGGGCAGATGTGACTTCAGAACGTTCTTTAAAGGCAGAACTTGTAGGATTCTTAATAGGTTTGTTAGGAAAGGTGAGAAGAAGAAAAAGTTAAAGTGAATCACCTACTATTTTGTCTTAGCATATGGCTTCCTCCCCCCCAGCTCCACTTATAATTGCAGGACTCCAAAGCCCACATCCCAAGAATTTCTAGTGTCTCTGAGACTTCATCCAGCCTCCTTGGGCATTGAATGGCAAATTGTTTCCAGGGTGTCAAGCTATCAACGGTAATCATCTTCTCTGTCTGATAAAACTGGGCACCACTGAAGTCTAATTCTCTGGCTCCTTTGTGGGATCCATTTCTCTTATCCTTGGAGTCAAAGAATTGCCAAGAAGGTGGCGCTATACAAATTGCTCACAGCACTGAACGGGTGAACTACACTGGTATGTTTCCCTCTGGTTGGACAAAGAAAATACGTTTATTCTGGTGTGAGTGTCAAGCCATGATGCCTTCAGAATAGGGAGTGAGAAAGGCAAGTCTGTGTGCATCACACTAAAAGGCAATGGTAACAACCAGAGGAGCTGGTTTTGCTTCAGACAAAAACAAGATCCTATGAATGAATTTCCTCACAGCACTTCCTTGTTGACTCTAGGCAAATGTTGAGCCCTTAGTACACACTGGGTACAAAGACTATCCTGTACATGAAAATTCATAAAGCATTTAAATCATGTCTGTGCTTGAAAACCAAAGGAGTGGTTGGCTGAGTGTGGGGAGGTGGTCAGGGGAGTGAAACTGCAGTGACAGGAAGAGCAGGCATGGTAAATAGCTGATTTCTGCCTTTCTGTCTACTGCCTGGACCAAGAGGAATGAATCGGAGGCCTGCCACATGGCTACCACACCAAAATAGATTTAATTGTATTTTATGCTGTGCAGAAATAAGTATCTTAAAACAGATGGTATTTCCTGGGAGAACTGAATCTACGCCGGAATCTACGTCCTGATGGGCTTAAATTCTGGAATTCACTGAGTGACAATAACTAGGAGTAGTTCCCTCTTTGGTGTGGTTTTCCTGTCTCAGTGCAGGGTAGCTGTCATCATCTTTAGCCTGCAACCCACACAGGGTGAGGGGTGAGGAGTGTGGGGTGGGGAGGTGGGATCTCGGGAGATGGAACTCAGGAGGACACCAAGTCTAATCCTTTGAACCTGGGCCATGAAACCTTCTGAGCAATGTGTATAAACCCTAGATCTAGATCTCCATAAATAGCCAGTGCTTCCCTGGGAAGGAGGTCTGACTTTTTCCCCATTTCAAGTCCAGTTCTTTTCTGGTGCTTTCCTATGTCTTTGTTGGGGGATTGTGGGGGGAGATACTGTCAAAAAGAGTGCCCTCCCCCCAAAGCTAATTAATTTCTAAGGCTACCATACCATGACCAGGAAACCATCCCCAAAAACACTCTTGGGGAAAAGAGATACCACCTCCTCACTATGCATGGCTAGGAAAAAGAAACGAATGAAGAAAGGTGATGGGAAAGAAAGCTATCAACTGTGTTCAAACAAATTCGAACTCCCTTGGGCAACCGACAGGACTTCCGATACTGATCTGATAACTTCAATTGTATACCACATTCAACCTTCCATGATTTACCTTCCAAATGATATCCATGACTTTGCTCAGCATCTTTTTATTTGACTTTATTTATTTACTTACATTTTCACTTCAAAGTGTCCTAACCATGCACTTATGTTTAATGACAGGGTCTGCTTTCTCTTTACATCAGACCAGACTCTCAGTCGATGATATGACACATTTCTTAATATAGTGCAGACTGGACCCTTCAGAAATCTGATAATATTGTGAGTACAGGCAATGTGCTATCTGGGCTAAGTCTAATCTAGTGCCTGGAGAAGAGAGACCCAGAAATCAGATGTCCTAGATTAAAATTTCAGTTCTACCATTGACTTTCAGCTCTATCATTGACCATTGACTTTTACGCACTACTTCTTTCCACATCCCACCCCCATAGGTGAACTTAGGACAACATCAATTCAAGTATCACTACAATTCTAACTACACAAAGTCACATTGTTCTCTGAGTTTGTTAAGGATTGGAGAAATCACTTGCATTTTTAAACAATAGATGAGAACATGAAAAATCCACTCAGCAATGAACAAAAGCCTGATCCCAGATAAAATATCAAACAATATCCTCATTATAAGAATTCTCAAATTTAAAAAATTCACCAACACTTCCTGGGGTTTTGGATTATTTAGTCTGGCACAAGCTGTAGCTGTAATCAGCAGGAAGATTCTGCAGGAGAAAGTACATTGCTGAACCTGGCCAAACAGACTTGCCTTTCATTTCTAGAGACCTGGAATTAGCCTGCCTGCCTGCCTGCCTGCCTGCCTGGGAGGGAGGGAGGAAATGAAGGGTTAATCTAATCAGCAGCCTGGTTTCCAAAACAACCCCTTTAAAGTGGAGGAGGGTCAAAGGATTTAGGGATTTGTCTGCATACCATCAAAATACAACTCAGAAGTTTATCTGAGTCAGTTTCTAGAAGACTCTTTCTTGAGAGATGTCAGAGAAAAATGCAAAGTCTGGTTAGATCAATTAGTTTTCAGCCTATTTTTTTTCTTTCAGTCTGTCATTAACTGTAATTTCATATGTTATTATTTTTCACTTGCTTGCAATTTGCTTCTCTCACTAGAAAGAAAGCACTATGAAGGTAAGGATCATATTGTTAATCAGGGTGAGGGGATCACCTGCTTTAATTTTAATCAATGAGGGTTCTTCTGCCTGTGTACAAGCAGTTACCCAGAGATCAAACTTTGGTGATAAGGGGTAAGCACAGGGGTTTATTCACAAATAAGAAAAAAACAGACTAAAGGGATCTAATAGTCTGTTTCCTTCCTTTGGGTTCTCTCTCTCTCTCACTCTCTCTCTCATCCTCCCTCCCTCCCTATTTCTCTCCCTCCCTCCTTCCCTTCCTCCCTGTCCCTCCCTCTCCCCACTCTGCTCAACACTGTGATGAATTCCTCATCTTCACCTTCATCCAGATCCCTGATCTTTGAAGATTGGAAGACTAGGAGCCCCAAAAGGTTCAATAGCTCCCGGCTTCTGCTCCAGATCCTAATGTCCAATCAGCTCTCCTCTCAGCTAATCTCCAGATCCTCCTCCAAATTCTGTCCCTGCACTTTACTCTTTTATATCCCCCCCTTTCTGGCTCCCCTTCCCATCATGAATCCTGTTGATGGGATTATCAGTCACACTCTGGCTTGGTTAAATTGTGATTCCCTCCCAGGGCCTTAGAACGCTGGCACAAGTAGCTAAATTAGCATAACAAGGTTGACCAAACCCTATTTAAGATTTAAGGTATGGAGGTAAGAAAAGAGATTAGCCTTCTGTCTGGCTTCAGGTCATTCTTAAGCCTCTATATCTTTCAGACACAGATAGTGGTGATGCTTAAGTTTTACCAACAAATAACACTGCCCATATTGGGGATCGGGGCTTCAAGATCTACTTTATTTCTATTATATTATCTGGTCTAGATAGAGCACTTCACAGTAGAGCAAGCACTTGAAAAAATGTGTGTTGAATGAATGAATGATGAATTGCTTAGTTTTCTTTTTTTAGGTCTTGAACCCCTTTGTAAAATTTGGGTGAAAGCTGTAGCTTCTCTCTTCATATTATAAAATATAATAAACAGAGTTTATAAATATTTATTGCATCTCCCCATACAAAGAGTACAGTTTCCAAAGAATATTCCTGCTTTACCTCTCAGAAGTGCATAAACAAACCTCTAATGTCATGACATTCTTACAGGAGCAGTTCTGAAAAGAAGCAGAATTGGGTCTAAGGAATTGAGACTTGGAATGGAGATGTCTGAAACATCTAAAATTGGCCCTTGAGGATGCCTGAAGGACTCTGGGTCACCTTTGGATATACACCCAGTCAAAGGAAGCCCTCAGTAAGAAGAAGCAGAGAAAATCCTAAACTTGAGACTCAGACAACTTGAGTTGAAGCCCAGTTCTTGCTCTTCCTTACTGATGAAGGTAAAGCTCATCTCTGGGTCTTGGTTTTCTAATGTGAACTAAGAGTGTTGGCCTAGATTCAGTGTTCCATAATATAAAAACTTGTGAACCAGGCCAGTGTAACCACTAGCAGAACTTTAAATGCAATGGGATGTTGCTACATAGTTGCAGTATCTGTCTTATAGCAGTGTTTCTTCACTGTATGTAGAAAACACAATGACTAAAGCAAGAAAGAGTACCAGTAACACACTAGAAAGAACTAACAACTATATAAGAATTGTGAGACTGACCAGCATCTGGGTGGTGGATTCTCACTCATATTTGGGATGGTGTTGAGAATGAATTCATCAAGTCCTATTGACTGAGTCCAAAATTCATACACAATTTTGATTCTAGGAAAATCCTAGACTTAACCTTTGCCGCAAGTAAGACTTTATGTGTAAAATCTCTGACTATTATACTCATGCTTTTGAGTGGAATATTGGTTGTACTGAGTTGTTTTTCTTCTAATCACTTGAGTACATAGACAGCGACATAGGTTGAACACCTACTTGACAGTCTTGTCCACTTTCTATCTTGTTTAATCCTAGAAAAATCCTGCAAGGCATGTTTTTCCATTGCAGTTTATTGATAAGAAAACTGAGACTCAGAGAAAGGAAGTAACTTGCTGCCCCATAGCTAGGAAGTAGTCAGAATTTTAATCCAGGTCTAATGTACTTAGAAATTCCACAAGGCTACCAGTGGAATGGTGTTGAGTGGTGGTTAATTACAGAGGGTCCCCAGCTTCAGGCAGTGCTGTGTGCAAAGCACTATTGGTTTACTTGGCTTATCCAGTACGAATGTGCACTCTAGATAGGAAACCTCTGCTTAATCTATTCTGCTACTAGCTCTGTGTATCTTCCTTAAAACAAAGGACTTTAAGACCCAGTAAGCAGTTGAAATTCAAGAGATAATATATTGATGAAAAGAAATGGAAATCAAAGTGAAAGCATTGTATGCCCACTACAGAAGCAGAAGTTAATACTTCCATGTTTAGCAAGAATATTAAATAAAGGAAACTCCTATCTATCAATGAAAAAGTAATATTTGGAATCTTTTCATTCTGGTAAACTATTGGCCTTATTGCATAATGCTGAGCAGAGCATAAAACATTTTGTACATCAAATGATAACACCATTATATTGCATGTATTCTTCATATAGATCAACTGTTTAATAATAAAAATTTAAATAAATAAATCGGAGTATGGTCTAAGATATACATACACACTGAAGAACCATGTGATTGAGAATCCCCAGAAGATCTTACATGAAGAATCTCTCAGGAGAGTGTTCAGTAGTGGATCAAGGAAGCACTCAATGGTCTGTAAAGGAACTGAACACATCAGCTTGGTCCCCTTCTGTATAAGCGTGGATATCAAATAAGATAAAGGATGGCCAGTAAAGTTGAATTTTAGGTAAACAAAGGAGAGTTTTATTTTGTTTACATATTAAAAATGTTCCATGCAATTGTCCAGGATATACTTACACTGAAAACAACTGGAAGATGCAAACTAAAAAATGATCCTTTATCCATGTGAAATTCAAAAATACTTGACATTTTATATTTTTGTTTGCCAAATCTGTCAACCCTAATAATAAACCTATTTTTCTGATTTTAATAAAAAAAAACAAAAGTTGGTTCTATTTTTATTAATCAATGTACTTTTTAAATTGAGGTCACATTAAGATCATCTGTACCTTCAGGTACTGATATTGAAGTGCACCAACCACAAATCAGTCATGGTTCATTGTGCTCCCTTCCCTTTTTTTCCTTATCTCGCCCTCACCTCTCTTAGTGCTTCAGTTGTGTAATTATCCTTCAACGGTTAGTTTTTAAGCTTGTCTTTACCTGAACCTAAGTTACTTTCTCTGTATTCCACATACCATCTGGTAGTTGTCTTTGTCCTTCTGACTTTTTCCACTTAGCGTATCTTCCTTCAGCTTCATCCATGTTACTATAAACGGCATGAGCATACATTTTTTTGATTCTTGAGTAATACTCCATTGTGTATATATAATGAATTTCTTATTACTTGCAAGGAACTGTCTTGTGGCCTGTAAATCGAAACCAATTAGACAATGTATAAAGAGAACTATGTCATCATAGTAGAACTTTCTTGCCAATGGGAAGTAAAATTGTGCTGTTAAGAGTTTGACCTATGAAATCAGGTTAACTTGGGTCTGTGCCACTTACTAGTGTGGTCTTGTGCAAGTTGGCTACCCTTTCCTTGGGTGGATCTCTTGGTCTGTAAAATGAAGCACCTGCCTCACAGGGTACTTGTGACTATTAAGTAAGGCAAATGCAGTGTAGGTATTTAGTACAGTGGCAGGCAAAACATCACATGTCCTCATGACAGAAAGCATCTCACCCAAGCACTGGGATTTCTTTGACATTAAGCTTAGATTGATAACATCTAGCTAGTCATGAACTTCTGCTCAGTTCTTGAATGGGACAAAATCTGAAGCAGGTGTTTTTCCCTCTCTACTGAGTCACTCAGAGAGTTATAAGGCAAAAGAGAAAAAGAGATGACTCCAAAGTCCTCTCCATTCCAGCATTTGTTGATCATTGTCTTGGCAATTTCAGGTTCCTGACAGGGACCATTCTCTGTGGCTGTAAGGGGCATGCATTGTGGATTCTATTCATTGTGGACTATTGTAGTCAAGGATATCCACCTAGAGGGAGCAAGCCACATATTTAGAGCCCTATTCTGGGATGTGTACTTGCCCACAGCTTTGACGTCTTAATCATCATTCAGAGTATTAGTTTCCATTGAGAAAATACAAAGTGCAGGATTAGGTAAGGATTTGGCCAAGATATTAAAGGTTTTAAAAATTCCCCAACCACAGCCCAATGCAAAGATGAACCTCACTCTATCAGCTGCATAATTTTATCTCAGTCTAGGTCTCTATCCCTGTCTTTGCTTTTATCCTCTTTTCCCTCCCCTTCACTCTATCTCTATGCATTGAAAATATTAATTAGTATAGTCACAGATAAAATTGACAGTCCCTATAATTGCTTAATAACTTTTAGAATGTGTTCAAGAAATTACTGATAATTGAAAACCTTTCCAATCACACCACAAAAGACCATATAATAAAATTTCCCTCTGCCACAGGAATAAGGGGTCAAGTGTCTAGAACAGACGTTGCCATGGTCATGATGCCATAGCATCGAATGACAAAAAACTAAACAGGGAAACACCCCTTGAAAGGAGAATGAAATGGGTGGGTTTAGCGACAACTACACACCCCAAATCACATGGTGGCTACTCTTTTTTTTTTTCTTTTTTTTTGAGACTAGGTCTGGCTATTTTTGCCCGTGGAACCGCAGGCTCTCGTTGCCCAGGGTACCACAGACTCAAGCCATCCCCAGCCTCAGCTTCCCAGGTAGCCGGGATGACAGGTGCGCGCCACCATGCCCAGCTATTTTTTTGGAACTAGGTCTTGCTACGGACCCCAGGTGGGACTCGAACCGCGATCCCAAACCCCAGCCGCTTCATAGGCTGAAGCTTACAAGCGCGAGCCACCGTGCCCGGCCACATGGTGGCTACTCTTAATGGAAGACAACTTCTCACAACATGACTGAATGGCCAGTATATTAGCTTAATCATGACCTTGTGGGAGACAGAGATGCAGAAAGACTTCATGTGATGTCAGAGCACTGGTGGGTTTCGCTGAGCCTGGACCATGCCTTACTATGCTCCATTTCACTCTTTCTCCATTGTAGAAGCCTCAAGCATACTAATTTTGGCAAAATAATATTGATTAGATGATCAGAAAACATCAAACATGTTCTCAGTGCTTTTTGGCTTAGGCAAGCAGTCTTTCTTTGCAGATTGGTCATATCATCTCTACCGCCACTAACCCAGTCCACAAATCTGACCCAGCTGACCAAAACCTTGGCATGAGCCAGAGGAAGTACTGGCTTGAAGCTTCTCAAAAAGTGCTATATTATAGAGAGCGAGTATAAGCAAAACTCAAGAAGTTGCACAGTAAATGTCCCCATGTTCAGCCTGGGTATTAAGAAGAGGTTTATATACAGCGACAGCATTTCATGGGAGCTTCCCTGTTGTTTTTGACTGGATGTTCATATAAACTTTTTGAGTCGAGTGATAGTGCTAACTCTTTCCTGTAAGTTTTGGATTTGTGGTGTTCCTTCCCATATACAAAATCATTTTTTTCCTACCAAAAAAATAGCTCATGCAGCGGCTTAACCTTTGGGCTTCCAATATTCTTCAAGGGGATAGGCCAAAAAATCCCAGGGTTCCTCTTGTTTCATTCTGTGACTGCTTCACAGACTAACTTTCTCTTATTGCTCCCAGATGCATTTGGTTTTCTATTTGCTATCTTTTGCAAATAAGTATTATTTTATTATCCTTTTCTTTTTCAGTGACAAAAAGGAAAAGACAAAGGAACAAAGGAAGGAACAATGGGAAGGAGAGGGGAGAGGCAGGGAAAGAAAGCTTTTGGAAACAAACAAGGAAAATAAAGTCATGCTGTTTAGAGCTGGTTGCAGAGTAGAAGTAGGTGGTCCGGCCTCTTCTAGTGGTGGGGGCTATATAAATGGCGTTCCATCCATGACCATGACTCTTTGACCCCACTTGCTTATCTGATCTACCTTGCTTATTCAAAGTGAAATGTGGGATTGAGACAGCTTGCCAGGTGGCATTAGAGGTCTCCCAGGAGACAAGACACCACATTCTTCCATGCTCCTGCTCCCCTCAAAAGATGTGGGCTGCCTGACCTCTGCTTGCTAATCTGGAAATACCATCTCTGGAGTATGACAAGAATAACCAAGAAATAACCATTCACCCAAAGTGGGTGTTTTGTTAAAAGAATAAAACAAGATACTGAGAAGCATTTGAATAAAAGCAGGACAGTCCTTACAAGCACAGGAATATTTTAGTGTCACTACTCTCCCCACTACCAGTCAGAAGCAAGAAGTGGACTTGGCTGAGGAAGCTGGGGAGGGACTTCCTTCTTGTTTCCATCACCACAGTATGACAAACTGTTCCCAAACTGCAGTGGCTATAGCAATGTTAATCATTACTGGAAAATGAAGACAAAATCACTTTGCAATGGGATCTAGGCAACCAATGTTACAACATTTGAATCTACTTAGTTCAAAAGGATTTTCAGAGGAAAATTCCACTTGATTTTCCCTAGGCCACCACTTCCCTGGCTGCCTGTCACATACTCCCAGGGTTTCCTTTCTCCTTCTCTTCTACCCATCCTAACTGCCTGTAAAACAGTAGCCCCCATGCCCCATCCACGTAGCAACTAAGCTTCACATTAGGGAAGCTTCACATCTAGATGGGAAAACTGGAACGGTCATTTGGACACTTCCCCTATGTGTGTATCTGATTGTGCTTGCCTGCCCTTTCAAATTTCCATCCTAAATAAAACAAAATTCGTTCCTCTGAAGAGAGAAAAATACCTGCTTCTCTAAATATGTACTGTAGAATATGTGTTACTAGCAAAAATACTCGTTAGTCCTATTTCCCAAACTGAGTTTAACAATCTTAAACTGATTTCCTAAGTAAAAGAGTTCTCAGAGGCATATTGTGACTCTCCAAAAGGGGAGATGGTTTTCCACATCTTCTAATTTCATTTGACTGTGTAATTCTTTTGTCATGGGGTGATTTGAGAGAACTAATATTCTTCAGAGTATACTTTGGGAAAAACATTGGATGAATTATAAATTTTCCTTTTTCCTACTTTTGACCTTCTGGTTTGGATCTTTGAGGCTTATTGGGATTATTAAAGTAAAATTGATTTAGAATACAAGTTACCAGTACACCTCAATAATATGATGTGAATAGACAAACTTAACATGGTATCTATGCAGTAGAGTAGCAAGAAATCCTAAGTAGAAAGAATCTTGCCATTTACAGCAGCATGGATGGAACTGGAATGCATTATACTAAGTGAAATAAGTCCAATGGAAGCTGGGCATGGTGGCTGGAGCCTGTAAGCTTCAGCCTATGAAGCGATTGGGGCTAGAGATCACGGTTCGAGTCCTGCTTGGGGCAACAAGTGAGACCTAGTCCCAAAAAATAGGTGGGCGTGGTGGCGTGCGCCTGTAATCCCAGCTACCTAGGAAGCTGAGGCTGGGGATCTCTTGAGTCCGTGGTACCCTTGGCAACCTGAGCCTGCAGTTCCCTGGGCAAAAATAGTGAGACCTAGTCTCAAAAAAAAAAAAAAAAAAAAAAACCAAAGTCAAATGGAGAAAGACTAAAACTAAATGATCTCACTTCTCTGTGCAATATGAAACAAACAAAAAATGAACTCATAGTAACAGAACAGAGAGGTGGCAGCCAAAAGTAGGAGGTAGAGAGCCAGGGAAAATGTGCAATGGGGTCAAAATATAGATTCCCAGAATAAGATAAATAGGTCATGGGAGTGTGACATGCAACATGTAATTATATTCAACAATACAGTGTTATATCATTGAGCACTGCAAAGAGAATAGGTCCATAATTTCCATTTTTTCTTCTGATGAGAATTTTTAAGATGGATTTTCAATTTGTGAGCCTACGAACCATTATTTAGCTCTGCTTATTTTGACAGCTGAGGAAGAAAATATCTGTTTTTCTACCACATTTTCATAATTGGAAAAGCAGCCTTTTATCTCAGAAGCCCAGGATCTCAGAGAGAAAGAAAGAATGAGCCAATGAGTGCCCTGGTGCCCCTTACCTTTTCCAGTACATTTGACATTAGCCCACTTTGAGTATTTTCCCTTAACCTGATCTCTCTCCTTCCAGGCTCCTCCTTGGGAGTAGCCAACAGATGTAACTTAATGGGAGTATAGATGGGCTATGTCTCTGAACCAGCAGCATTTGAAAACTTGTCAGAAATTCACCTCAGCCTGTATACTCAGAAACTTAAGGATGAAGATGGAGCAATCTTGTGTTTAAAAACCTTCCAGAAACTCTAACTTGAGGAATTCTTTTTTATTTTTGCACTTTCATATATTAATTCTACAAATATTTGCTGATGGCTGAGGCTGGACTAGTGCTGAAGACAGACAACATCCTTAAAGGAGGAACTTACTTTAAGGACAATCAGTAATAAACAAACAAACAAAATGAAATGATTGCTGTAAGTGATGCAAAGTAAAGAGTAAAGTGGGAGGGAGAGGGGGGGGAAATATAGAGGTTGTTAGGGGGTTTCTGAATGATGACCTCTGGCTGATCAACCTGAAGAAGTCATCTGTTTAAGGTGTGAGAAGAAATCTGTTCAGACTGCAGGGACAATGAGGAGAGAAAGAGTCAGGGACGTTGGAGGACAAGAAAGAGACTTGAGAGGTAGGAATTTATTAAACAGTTGGCCTGGTTGCCAGTAGTCAAACTGCAGTTAGAGTCACAGCCCTCTTTCCTGATGCATCATAACTTAGCAAATCATGTCACAGTGTGACAGTAACAACACTTGTCACATTGTGTTGCTAACACTGACAAGCAGTATCTCACTTGTGAGCTTGTCTCTGTGTTGGGTGTATTGCAAGAGCCAAGGATATGTTCAGCTATTAGTTTTTGTTCCTGACAATTTTACTCTTGTCTACATTCTTGTGATTATTTATGTACAAAAATGTTATGCTACTATGGGATGTTTTGCTACTGTGCATCTCTTTCCAATCATTTAGTTATATCACTATATATAGGATATATGATACCATAATTTCCACCATGGAAATAGGCAGATCTTACAAATCTGTGCACGATTTGTTGTTTTATTTACTGTCAGTCTCCAAAAAGAGAAAGAGAAAGTGATTAAAATACAGATAAAAATTCAAAGAATGTACTACATTGTTAAATGGCACAACAAGTTGAGGAGATAGTCTTCAGAAACTATCCATTTTCAGCAAAGTCATTGACATACAGATGAATGTCTCATATGCTCTTGTGTGTTTATTTTTAATTTATTAAAGACTGCCTACAAATTCAAAAATTTGCATAAAATCAATGAAAATATTCTGTGAAGATCAATTTGTCCACATAGAATTTACATATGGTGATTGTCTGCTATTACTATTTATGGATTTTGTGCCCTACATCCTTTATATAAGTAAAACATAAACTTACATGATATACGTATCTCTTATGTAAAACATGATAAACTTACATGATATATTATATGTATATCTTGCTTATGTATACTATCTATGTCTATGTCTATATTTGGATGTATAGATACAGAGATAACAAATTGATAGACAAATTCTCATAGAGAGTGACTATTTATTAATATTCACTGGGCCTGGATCTTCCCAATGTTTGCCCTAAGAAAGGGGGGAGCAAAAACTCCATCTAGAGCCAGTTGAGGAATTATGAGCCACTAGAGAGACAATGACTTCAACTTTATCTTGAGAAAAATTGAGAAAGTCTCAATTAGCTAATGGAGATAAATGGGGAAGAGAAGTCTAGAAAAAGAACTCCAAAAGGATGATAAAACATAAAAATTTGCCCAAATTTGACATCCTTCTCTCTTTGCAGCAACTGACCTTTCAGTAAGGGGAATCAGTAAGAGGAATCAGTAAGGGGAATAATGTTTATATTCTTCTGTCACTTAATTTTTCAACCAATATTCTACTATTAAATTCATCTGTGTTGATGAACAATTCTATATCTCAATCTTGAGGGAAGGGTAGCTTTGGATCTTCACAGGAAGACTTCTAAACTAATTCTTTTCTTCTCTCTATTGCATACTAAGTACATTCATGTTCCTTTCCATTGAAAGTCTTATGCACTGGAGTATGTTTTGTTTTGATAAAGTAGATGGCAGAATCTATTTTGAGTAGGAGATTTGGGGGTCCCAGGATGCCCTTCCTCCTGTCCTGTAACACTACTGGCATATATTAGTATTAACAACCATCTTCAGCTTTCAAAGTGAAAGAAAGAGAAAGGGTGAGGATGGGAGGAGTGGATGGAGCACAATGGAATGTGGTGGACTGTGGGTGCTTCCATGATGGGAGTGCCACAGCCACTACACCTGAGGAGGGAGGAGGAAAATCCTGTATTGTCAAAGCACTAGCAAAGGATGTAAAACAATGGTACTTTAATAACAATAAAAGAGAATTAACAGCCCACCCCAACCCCTCCCCCCATTTCTCAGAGTACCTTGGTCCTTCATCATTCAACATGATGAGCATCTGTATTCTCCATAGTCCCCAACTGTGTGAAATGGCAGGGTTCCCTTTGAAAAGGCATGTGCTGTCTCCAGAAGCTCTTTCCAGCAGCCTCAGGAACAGGTCAAGCTTCATTTAAGAATGTACCCAAATCGCCCTTTTGTGGTGACCACCTGATAGTCATATCTTTCCAACTACAATTTACCTGAACTGAGCCCAGTATTCTGTGCCTGCTCAAAAAGCAAATTCCTACACCCTACAAACTGCGCGGTCACTCCATGTCTCCAGACATTTTCCAGAGAAAGAACACACCCACTGGGACATCCCAGCTGGCTGGCCCCTCTGGACAGTGAGTGGCATCCATTTACAAGCATAGCATGCTTGGAGCCCCGCTGGCTCCCCAGAGAGATCTAGCTGGAGAGAAAAAACAACTGACAAAATGGATTTTCACCAACAAGAGATCAAATATGAACAGTGCTCTGCAAAGCCTAGGACAGGGAGGAGGAAGGGGTGTTACTTCCTGAGTCCCTGCTCCGAGGAGGGAAGGATACATATCTCTGAACAAGTGCTCCATAAATCCAGATGAATGTTGAGAAAAAGATGGCAAAGAACCAAAGCATTTGGGGATAGAGGCTGTGGGAGGAGCAAGGTCTCTGTCTAGATTGGGTCATTACATCCTCCATGAGCTCAGTCCATTCATCCTCCCTCACCTCCCACTGAAAGCTCACGTTTTGGCTTTTGTGTGACATTTAGATGTTCCTAACTGATTTCTGGATATGAACCACTTATGCCAACTTGTGGTTCTGATGAAGGAATGTGGGGCAAAACCTCAGGTAATTTAATGTAAATGCAGGTAGTTTAACCCATGTTAAACTTGACATTTGTTGCACTGCATACTTTTAAAGCACTTTAACTATTTTTTAACCCATAGCTGTGCCTGGAGACCTCTCTGATTGACAGGGCTGGCTCCTTCTCAGCCTACAGATGGAAACTTTCAAATAAATATCACCTCCCCCAAGCTAACTCTGCTCCACCCTTCAAGTTAATCTTTATTTCCATTCTACATAGCAGCCACCAAACATTTGGCACAACCAATAATCATCTAAGTACCTGTTTCCTTGCTTGTTATCCCCAGGAAGGTAAGCCCCATTGGGGCTAGGATCATGGCTATCCTCTTTTGTACCACAACCTCACATAGTGGTTATGGCTTCATTGTTATTAGTAACCAGTAGCTTTATTGATTATCTGTGGCTAGTGTCTCTCAGCTGAGTTCCCAGAGCACAGAGAAAAGGTAAGCTGCCTAAACCCTATACCCTGGCTAGCAGCAAATCATGTGCTAGAATCTGAGGTCTCTGAGTTCAATAGCCAGCAGACTATCAGTATGCATCCCTATGCTGGAAAGGGAAAAAACACAAGGAAATGTTCTCAAGAGACAAAGTGAAAGAGAGCAAGATACAAAATCAGAATCTGCTGAAGGTTGTACTCTCCAGTGTCAGCGTACACACACATTTGCCTTCTCTGTGCTTGAGACCCAGGGTGGAGGACAGAGTCTGAATTCAGGTTGAGTTGCACCCAAGGGCACATCCTCCTGCATGAGCATTACTGCCTGCAGGAGCCCAAGGTGAGGACTCAGATTAGTCTGACTGTTTTAGGCAGTTTGGGTCACAATAGTAAAATACCACAGACTTTGTGACTTAAACACCAGAACTTCAATTTTTCATGGCTCTGGAGGCTGGATGCTTGAGTGTGGACAGGGTCTGGTGAGGGCTCTCTTCTAGGCTTACTGATGGCTGCCTTCTAGCTTTATCCTCACATGGCAGAGAGAACAGATGCAGGTGGGCTCTGGTTTCTTCATCTTCTTACAAGATGCCAACTCCATCAATGGAAATCTACCTTTGTGACTTCAGATAAACACAAACCACCATTTGGGAAGGTTGTAGCATCAACGTATGAATTGTGGAAGTAGGGTACGACATAGGAAAGGTGAGTGAGGTAAGGAGACACTCGAAATTTAGTTCCTAAGAGAGACCCAGAAGGTGGCAGGCCCAGGGTAAATGAGAACTAAATGTGAGCCTTCAGCCAAAGGTGAGACAAGAGGAAGCAGGAAGTGAGCAGGGAGATGGAGATTTCCATGCATGGCTTAGTGCACAAAGGCTTCATATGTCTTCCATGAACTTCCTGGGCTCGCCAGATACCACTGGGAAGCAAAGTTTGCCCAGCTGGACTCCATTAGCAGGCCTTGTTTTCCATTCCAGTTTGCCGCTGACCTGGCACTGGTCAACATGTTGCCCCAGGCTGGGAAAGAGCAGGGCACCACCTCATGCTGAGTCACCCAAAGCATGGACCAGGAACTTACATAACAGGACAGATTCTGTGTGCTTGTACACAGGACACAAGCTCCGGGACAGGAAAGAAAGAAGTGAGACTTGAGGGCAGTGAGAGGGCTTGGGGCTCCTGAGACTAGGGGTACCAGGAAGTCACTGTAGACCCAGGAAGCTGAGAGGGCACACCGCTTGGCTGAATTCCTAGGGATTATAGATATGGATTAAAGCGAACAACAGCAACATGGAACTTCAGCTTTCAGTCAATCTGGCACAATCCTCAGTCAGCCTATTCTCCACGGCCTGGGGAATGTTAAGCCAGTCCAAAAAGAACACAGGTGGCAAAAGAGGTACTTAATAAATATTTGAACTCCTGAACTTTCCAAGCTATGTCCTCTGGGTATTGTTCTAGCCACAAGGGATAGCAGTGGATGGCGACAGAGGATGATGTTTCTTGGGTAGGGACACAGTCCGTGGGCTGGAAAAATGTGAGTGGGTGGTTGTTTGAACTGTGCTATAAAGCTCCTTTCAGTCACAATCCTTCAGAGATGAAAATGAGTTGACTAGCAATGGTAGGAGACATTCCTGAGAATTGGTGGAAAGAGGATATTTTTTTTTGAGAATATTTTTCCATCCCAGTCCTTTAATCACTACTGAAAAAACAAATTCCCAGCAACACAATCCCCCCTCCCAAAGCAATTTCCCAGCAACACAATCCCCCTCTCCCCCTCCACACTCATACACACACACACACACACACACACACACACACACACACTCAAATATACCCTGGTAATGTGTATCATCAGTAAGGCTGTCTATAAATGAAGGGAATCAGTCTTTCCCACCAAAAACAGAGTATCCCCCAGAGCTTCCAGAAAGAAACAGTCTAGCTGACAGCTTGATTTCAGACTTTCAGCCTTCAGAACTCAAAACTGTCAGAGATTATATTTGTGATGTTCTTAGTACCTCAGCTTATGGCACTTTGTGATGGCAGACCAGAGAAACTAAATCGCAGGTTTTGGTAACTTCATCAGTTTTGGGTGTAGAAAAGAGCTCCAGACTCATCTTGAACATTTTGTGACTCAAACCTTAAGTGTTTCTTGACTATCTTAGTAGACAGAACAATGGGGAAATTACATATTTGAAGATAAGATTCACCTAATTTCTTATTTATAATTTTTTTTTCTAGTTTTCATGCATCAACTATATTTGTATAGTTATTGTTCCTGTTAGGTATGGCCCTCCATTCAGTATTGTACCCTTATATCCCCACCTCACACCCTTTCCCCCCCTTCCCTCCTCTGGTCACTTTAGCATTTCTCTTGCTGCAAGTCATTTGTCAATCATCTTTTCTGGAACAATATCCTTTTTCCTCAGTGAGGACCTGAGTTCCTGGAACCCAGCAGACCATGCTCTCAGATCTTTGTAACTGTGAGGTGGGTAGCCAGGTCAGGAAACTCTTGTAGAGATTCTCCTAATTTCATAATGATATTTTCCATTCAAATTTGGGATCAATATTTCCCATTCAAATTTTGAGTATCAGCTTTCTCAAGGACCTGTGAATATCCTATATTTTAAGTAAGATAGTCTCAAAATTACAAAATCAATGCTAACATCACTATGCATTATTAGAAACTTTTCCTTTTGAAATCTCTAATCTCCTTATTTAATGGTTACAACAAGTTTGCATTCTCAAAGCAGTTACAAATACTATGTACTACATAATATACTACATACATTATACTTTAGGTCTTTTAATGTTCATGTAATTCAAAGTATATATTCAATACTCACCAACAGTTCTTATACTGATTATTCTCAAATATATTTTGGTTATTTGAATCACATTTTTTAAGAAAATTCTTTAAGGAAAATTAATGGGAATATGATCTCTGATAATGTCATCAGTACTTTTTCTATGCTTTAGGCAATTTAGTTCACATATTATTTCTATGACCATGTTTAATATGGCATTCCATTTGCTTCTAGCATGCAATATTGATGACAAAAAGTTTAGTGATTATTTTTAAAATTTATTTATTTATGGGGAAAAAACAAGTTACAGATAGGTTTTTTTTTGTTTGTTTCGTTTGTTTGTTTTTGAGACTAGGTCTCACTATTTTTGCCCATGGAACCGCAGACTCACGTTGATTGGGGTACCACAGACTCAAGCCATCCCCAGCCTCAGCTTCCCAGGTAGTTGGGATTACAGGCATGCGCCACTACACCAGCTATTCTTTGGGACTAGGTCTCTCTAGCTATGTTGCCCTGAGCGGGACTTGAACTGTGATCCCTAGGCCCAGCCGCTTCATAGGTTGAAGCTTACAGACAGAGTAATAGGTTTTAATGATAATTTTATTATCATTCCCTTATAAATCACATGCTGCTTTCACCAGAAGTCTGAAGGGATTTTTTGTTTCTCATTTCTTCAATATCTAGGAATTTTACTAGTATATGCTTATGCCTTAGTTTTAAGTCTTTTTTTTTTTTTTTTTTTTTTTTTTTTTTTTTTTTTTTTTTTTTTTTTTTTTTTTTTTTTTTTTTTTTTTTTTTTTTTTTTTTTTTTTTTTTTTTTTTTTTTTTTTTTTGCAGTTTAGGAACGTTTTCTTGAGTTACAATGTACTTACCTTGTTTTGGTTTTCTTCTTCAGAATGCCTATTATTTTTATATCTTCTAACTAATCTGAAATACTTGTCACAATTTCTCAAATTCTTATTGTCTTTATTCTATCTTGTTTTCTGCCATTTTATTTTATTTATTGTTTTTGTTATTCTTCCAATTTGATAATTAACTTGATATTTTTTCTTTTATTTTTTGAGTCTTGTCATTTCATTTCTAAACTTGCCTAACCTAATTCTCACTTACATTTCTCTAATTCTTTTTAAACTTACCTAATTCTGATTTATATTTCTCTAATTCTCTAATTTTTTCTCTCTTTTTATTTCATTTGGGAATAATGTATTGTAGTTTTGACTCTTTTTTTTTTTTTTTTGCTGAGCATGCCTTTCTTCCATAATTTAATTATCTATAACCTACTTTTCTTGTCACAATTTTGTACAAATTCAAATGTCATACTTTTCTGTGACCCATTTTTTTTTTTAAACAATTAAAAAGAATCTTGCTTCAGGCAGCTTCTCTATTTTCACAGCGCTTCCTCCTCTTGTTTTGTGTAATATTTAAAAATCAAACAAAACAAACCAGGGCAGATTGTTTTCTGAGATTTCCTGGTTTGTTCTCCACCTCTTTAACTGGAACTTCTCCTTCCATGCCTCCCTGGTTCTCTTTTAAATCACCCCTCACAGTTTCTCCTATGCCCAGGCAGGGAACCTGGAATGGTGGGTTCAACAACTTGTTAGGGACTGAGTGCTCTGGGGCCATAGCTCTCACCTTAGACTCCTGCTCTCATACAACAGCCTGATTTATTCTCAAATTTGGCTCTTAACACCTGACAGTGAGGAACTGTTGATTGTTCTGTGGTCTTTGGGTCTCAGGTCCTCTGATGCTGCTCCTTTTGGTGGTATTTTTTTCTATTTATTTCTGTTTTCATGGTTCATGAGAATATCTTGTCACCTAATTTTGGGCTAATGTCCAATGCCTTTTTTGTTTGTTTGTTTCCCTTTCTGTTATTGTATGGGAATTCAAAAATATCATAAAGCTAAGCCCCTGCTTTTGCTACCTATGCAGCAGGATCCTTCTACAACATGTCAGATCAATCCATTTCTTAAAAAGCTTGAAAAAACTACCCATTTCACCTGAGTTATAAGGCAAGTTCCTTAACAGTGACTTGCAAGTCCCTCTAGGATTACTCCTGCTCACCCCCAAATCACTTCTCTGATACTTTCCTCCATTATTCTCTTCCTTGCTCCCTTTCTTTATCTACACCGGCTTTCAGATAGCTTTCTCTTCAGGAGACTTTGCTCTAGCAGTTCCTCTACCTTAATTACTCACCCCTCCAATATGAGGGGTTAAATACATCTTCCTCTATGTCATTGAAATATTATTATCAGTGATGTCTGGTCTGACTTCCTGTGAAACTCTGAAACTTCCCCCACTGTATTCCCAACCCCCTTTACTCTGCTCAATTTGTTCTTTCTTCCATAACATTTTCTAACTTATTAAATATTTCATTTACATTTTGTTTACAGACACCTACCATGACACCTACTATTTATTATCTGTCTACCTTAGTAAACATAAAATCCATGAGAACAAGAGAGTTGTGTCTGTTTTGTTCTCTTCTGTATGCTAAGTGCCAGAACAATGACAGAGAGAGCAGCATAGCAGATAAATGAATAAACAAACATTGCAAACAGGCACATGTTTTGCTTTGAACCGGCCACTCTGGTGCTCCTCTGGTCCTGGGTCATTTCCTCCATCAACCTCCGCCTGGCCCCCCAGCTGCCACAGTCATCTCATCTAATGGTCTATATGAGTACAGAGCACAGGCAGTTCCTGCAATACTGGGGTTGATAAGAAATATATGTTTGGTCATTCAAATAACAAAAATGTATCTCTATAACAGTTGTATTCATAGTTCCTGAGTCTTGGAAGACCAGTTCCTAAATCCCTTAGAATTTGTAAATGTTGAGAGTGATAAAAGATTCTTTGTTAGTTATGTGAATGAGTTGACTTTTGAAAGCACTTCAGGATGAAGGCTGTTTGCCTGGAGAACCAACAAGGTGACTAGAAGGTTAGAACTTCTGTTCCTACGTCTCTACCCCTCACCTTTGGGAGAGGAGAAAAGCTAGAAGTTGAATCAGTTGTCAATGATTTGATCAATTTGCCTTATGTAAGGAAGCCTTCATGAAAGTCAGAAAAGGACTGACTTCGGAGAGCTTCCAGGCTGATGAACATGTGGTGTTCCTGGAGGGGACATGAAAGCTTCACGTCCTTTCCCCATATCTTGCCCTATGCCTCTCTGCATTTCCTCCATCTGACTGTTTATGATTCAAATTCTTTTTTGCAAAAAGTCAGTAATTTAATGAGTAAATTGGTTTCCTGAGTATCATGAGCCACTCTAGCAAAGTAATCAAACCTGAGAGTTAAGGGCTTTGTATCTGATTTGTAGTCAGTATGTCAGAAACCTAGGTCAACCTGGGTTTATGACTGGCATTTGAAATGGGAGATGGTGTTTGAAGATAGCATTATCAGACTGAGTAGAAATTGATATTCATTCTAGATAGGTAATATCAGAATTAAGTTGAACTAATGTGAATTCTTAGACACCAGCAGGGTGTCCAAGAATTGCTTATTGATGTGGAGAAGACTCCACATCCATCCACATTGCTACTGGGTTCAAGAGCCCTTTCCAATGGTTGAGCTTCACATATTTTCAAAGACAAACAGGGTAAGAAACATTCTTCATAGGATTTCTGAGTTCAATTCAAGCCAGAAATAACATCTCAGTCATGTGCCTTCAATTATTTCAACATACCTACTCATTATCCCATGGAAATAATAAAAAGGACCCCAAAGGACTGAAAACAGAGACAACTCCAGATCTTGCAAAGAGGCTCAGAGGTAGAGAAGATGAGAAAATGTGATAATCTCCCTACCTCCAGGTACCACCCCAGGTCCAACTGAAATCCCAGTCAACCTCATATTTTCCCCTTTGGATAGACTTGTGGTGATTATTTACTCTGTGCTCTCAGCTTAGTCAGGGAACAGAGGTCACATTACTCATTTTCTAGCGGTTGCAGCACACGGACAAAATCAGGGCTGACCAAGAAAACATCAAACTCAATAATGTCACTTTTAAAAGTCAAATCTAGTAGGTCTCAGGGAAATAGGATCCTCTCCCCACCCCCATACCCCACCTCCACCCCGCTTCTTCCTGCATGACAAGGAAACCTAAGGTGGAGGTTATTTTGGTAGAGAATCCCTGCATGAAATTCTCTCTTAAACTCTAGTCTTGGAAAATGCTCCCTGGAGTTGGAAGCTTGAAGGACCATTGTCCCATCAGGTGATTGAAAGCCTACTGCCAGACCAAGGGAAAGAGATAAAAGGTAATAATCGAAGCCTTTTCTCACCCTAAGCTTCAGGTCTCAGCTCTTCTCTTTAGTTCTTTTTCATTCTGCAAACATAGCTATCAAGATGACTTCCATTGTCCACATGGATAGGATGGTATGAGTGCTTCCCAACCTACCCCCACTCCTTCATATCCTCTCTGCAGGCAATAGAAGCATATTTTAAAGTCTTTTCTTCTCCTATTTTTTCTTTCTCATCCCCAGCTGGTGGATGTATATTCTTTGGCCAGTAAAA
Organism: Uropsilus gracilis; assembly: GCA_004024945.1. Lineage (NCBI taxonomy): Eukaryota > Metazoa > Chordata > Mammalia > Eulipotyphla > Talpidae > Uropsilus > Uropsilus gracilis. Next base: position 23,174 of record PVHY01020666.1, read on the forward strand.
AGCAAGTGGGCCCTACTTCCATCAATTAACAATAAGCCAAGAATCCAAAAGGCACAGAAATCTGACATTTAGATGCCTGTTAAAGGTTTCCAGACTTTTCCTAAAAACTTGGACTAAATATCTACTGGTACCAATACCCCCGTCAGCCACCAGTTCTCCCACTCCACCTGAGAAAGAGACTACTATGCTCCAGACTAACTACTACAATGTCTTATTTGTCCAACTAAAACCCTTGAGAGAAATACCACTGTGCCCCTTATATAGATGAGGAAACCCAGTTCAATGCAGTGGTTGGTTTATCCAAAGGCTCATAGCTTGGGAAAGGGTCCATTAATTCTTATCACTTTATGATAAGAATCTTCCCAGTCAGACTATACAGTTACTCTCTGTTCAAGGTTGTCAGGTTACATCTGCCCTTGAATTTTTGAAATGTTTTTTTAAGTAGGACTTCAAAATTGGAAGATGATACATCCTAGTTTCCCCAGGAGAGTTCTGATATCTTGGTATCTTACTTTGGACAACAAGTTATATGGTTATCTTATCTAAGATAGACCAGGAGAAAAGAGTGAAAAAAAAAACTACAAATAAGAATTACTCAAGAGGTCACTGAGCAGTAGGCATAAAAACGACCTGGTTAAGGCTTTGATGTTCTCAGGGCCTGCCCACCCCAAATTCTTTTGCTGACTTTGCCTCAAATGCTCCCTTCTAAAATGTTCATCCTTCTCCTTGCTCAGTGACAGAGCTGTGACCTATAGGACAGGAAGACATAAGGTTGGAACATGCCAGAGAATTATTATTCCAAATGGCCCTTCCAATATCCCTGCATTACTGTGAGCAAACTCATCCTCCAGGCAGGAGACCTGTGCCCAAGCAGGAGAACTAACTCTAACAGATAGAGGACCCTCTCTCTTGAGGAGGAGAAATATAAGATAAAAAATATAAGATTTTGAATGTCCTATTAAACCAGAAAATAAATGTCATCGACCAAAGCTTTTACTCCATCTTGGAGATTCCACAGAGACACCTTCCTCTCTTTCATACAATGTAATTACACCAAGGAAAGAGCAGATATTTAGAAATAAGAGACAGAGTTTGTATTCTAGCTTGCTTAGTTGCTAGTTAGGTAACCTTGGGTAAGACCTTGCAGTGTAATTGCAAAATACCAAATGACCTCATATATAAAACAGTTAACATATCAGAGACATTTATTGGTGATGATGATGATGATGATGAAAGTCATCTTTCATTGAATGCAGTACAACAGTGCTAATCTCTGAATACAGGGAGAACATTCCAAAGACATAAATTCCAAAAAGAAAAAACAATAATTATTTCTCAAAGTGAGAAAATTTGAAAAGAAAGAGTTCAATTATTCAACCACTTCAAGCTAAACTGAGTTTCAAAATATGTCAAGAAAGACAATGCGATAGGGTATACATTTAATGGGTTCATGCCTTTTAAATGATTGTTGCCAAATGGAGGGCCCAAACTAAAGAAGGACATGTATCACTGGGCACGGTGGCTTGTGCCTGTAAGCTTCAGCCTATGAAGCCACAGGGGCTAGGGATTGCAGTTCAAGTCCTGCCTGGGGCCTGTAGTGAGAGACCTAGTTCCAAAAAAAATAGCTGGGCATGGTGGTGCGTGCCTGTAATCCCAGCTACCTGGGAAGCTAAGGCTGGGGATTGCTTGAGTCTGTGGTACCCCAGGCAACGAGAGCCTGCAGTCCCAGGGGCAAAAAATAGCGAGACTTAGTCTCCAAAAAAAAGAAAGAAGAAGAAGAAGAAGAAGAAGAAGAAGAAGAAGAAGAAGAAGAAGAAGAAGAAGAAGAAGAAGAAGAAGAAGAAGAAGAAGAAGAAGAAGAAGAAGAAGAAGAAGAAGAAGAAGAAGAAGAAGAAGAAGAAGAAGAAGAAGAAGAAGAAGAAGAAGAAGAAGAAGAAGAAGAAGAAGAAGAAGAAGAAGAAG
>PVHY01020667.1:0-25134 GCA_004024945.1 Uropsilus gracilis
GAGGGAGGGAGGACAAGAATCAGGAGAGAAAGAGAAAGGAGAGAAAGGATGCTCACACCCGCAGTGCTGGCACTGGGCTGTGTTGTGTGATCTCGACACCTCACGAGCAGGGGCTCTGACCCTACTTTCAGAGCAGCCGGGAGGCTGCTGGGGCTGCCAGGGGGCCCAGGGAGGACATGGCTGGCCTGGAGGGTCCAGAGTCCAGGCCTCTCCCATGGAGGAGGAGAGGGCGGGTGGGAGAGCCCACGCTGGTCTGAGGGGAGGGCTCCGGCCACAGAAGAAAGCCAGCAGGCCCGGAGGAGCAAGCACATGGGGCCCCTGTCCGTGTGCACAGTCTCTGCTGACGCTCCAGGAGCCTGAAGGCCCAGAGGGACAGAGAGGACTGAAAGCCTGCATGAGAATTCCAGTGATTAACCATAAAGCTTTCGGAAATTCAATTATTTTGTATCCAAGCCCTTTTGGGCAATGTATTGTAACAAAACATAAGTGTTGGGCTGGGTGTCTGGCCCTTTCCCAGGCACCAGAGAAGCTGGTCTTGCTGATTTCCTGAACATGCCACACACTGGGGTAGCCCGGCTTCTGGCAGCAGCCGTGGTGTTCAGCAGCCCCTGCGGGGACACAGGGCCCCTCCTGCCTTGGGTTTCAGATCGAGACTGGAGTCTGGGCTCTAGGGGCACAGGGACTGGTCCCTAAGGAAAATCAGATATCAGGAGAGCCCTGAGCCCAGCCTACAGCAAGGCTGTGCAGGCGGGCGGGCGGACCTGGAGCACTTGCCTGCTTCTCCCGCTCCCATTACCCACCACCCTCCTCCAGACCATGTGTGCCCACTAGCCAGGCCCAGCCAGGACGGGTGCCAACGGAGGTCTGATCTGGGTCAACACACGAGAAACATCTCGGATGCGTTAAAAAACAAGCACAAAAGTGGACATGGGTAGATAGGCACACATATATGCACAAGTCATGTAAAAGCCAGATAGCCAAGGTTTATTATACCTTCTCTTTCTTCCCCATCGAGTAAAATGCAAAAGTCAGGCTAACTGAAGATCAGGCAGACTGCCCTGGGGAAATGCCCAGCAGAGTGCCACATGCTCATGAGGTGCGCCACACTCCACGGCAGTCATTACTAAGCACCTGCTCTGCCCCAGGCACCCCTGCGCTCCCTCGTCGCAAACACTGTGAGGCTGAGTTCACAGCTCCCACTTCATAGAGGGAGACACATCAACGCAGAGAGGTCAAGCGCATTGGCCCAGACTACAGCGTGGGTTCCGGCTCAAAGCTGGCATGCAGGGTACACCAGGTGAGCTCCTCCGCAGCAGCCAAACCACCCAACCCCTGGAGGGAGGCTGGTCAAGGCAGCTCCCGGGGGCTGTGGGCTGCTGAAACTGAAAGAAGGAAGTAGAAAATGTTTAAAAAGCAGGAGCCTGGGAGAATGATGCATCAAGGACACTTGTCAGATGATAACATTTAGTAGAAAAATAAACAGAAAGGCCTAGAACATAGAACAGTGTCAACGCTGTGATAACAACTACCTCAAATTATGTCCATGTGGGAAAGACTGACAGGGATCCTGGGGGGGTGGGGGTGGAGTTTAATGTGATGCACTAGAAAGATTGTGGGTACACTTTTATCTTCTATTTTGATTTATGTTAACATTGATAAATGCTTATGCAACAGTAATTTTAAATGCTTTCACAGATAAAGAAATCCTGAAGAAAAACAATCAGAGTTTGACTACATAAAAATTAGAAACTGCTGCATGTCAAAAAAAGCAACTAACGTGAAAAGGCAAACAAAAGTGCTGAAGACTCATTTGTAGCAAATATGATGGGCAAAGGGTTACTTAGAGCAACGTCCTTATGAACAAGATACACTCCTAAAAATTAAAAAAAAAAAACATTAAAATCACAAGGGGGAATCGTACAAACTAGAAGAATATCATTCCGCATAAAAGCACAACTGTCGGACACATTAACGAAAAACAGTCCAACTCACCTGTAATTTTAAAATCAGTGCGTAAGCGACAGCTTATGGAGTCGCGGCGGGGGCTGGGAATCGCGGTTCGAGTCCTGCCTGGGGCAACATAGTGAGACCTAGTCCCAAAAAAATAGCTGGGTGTGGTGGTGTGCGCCTGTAATCACAGCTACCTGGGGAGCTGAGGCTGAGGACTGCTTGAGTCCATGGTACCCCGAGCAATGTGAGTCTGAGGTTTCACAGGCAAAAATAGCGAGACCTAATGTCAAAAAAAAAAAAAAAAAAAAGAAAGAAAGAAAAAAGAAAAAGAGCTGAATACTATTCTAACTCTCCAAGTTTCAAAAATACTTATTAATACTTATTAAATGCTCGCTGAATTATATGCGCTACAGTGCTAGCTGGTGCCACCTAGCTATGTGTGACTGCAGGACAGACATTTCCAGACAAGAAGATGGTGATTCCCAAGGGGTTAGAAAGCACATAGCCTTTTAATCCAGTAGTGCTGTACTTGGGAATCTCCCCGCAGGAAAAGCTAAAAATATAAGGTTTAATGACAAAGATGGTTACCCACCATTATTTATAAGGAAAATGTAAACTAGTCTGAGGGGTGGATAACGGAGTAATGTTACATAAAGAACATCAGATACTCCCCAGTATAAGCATAAATCAAATGCTCCTGATTATAACTACAGCTGACCCACCAGCAACATGGGCCAGAAGTGGCGGGTCCACTCACATGTGGATTTTTTTCAACAAATATTAGAGCATTTTTATGTTTATAAATAAACATGATTTTTTTTTGTCTCATATTATCTTCCATTTTTGATGCCTAGTATGTAACATCCACAGTGTTTTGTATTTTGTGTCCTATAAGAAGATACTCATGCCGGTCCTGGCAGAGGATTAATCTGGTAAATAGATGACATAAACTTACAGTATGGATAAATACAGCCCAATGCTGTAAATGTATTTTCTCTTCCTATGATTATCTTAATAACATTTTCTCTATCTGATTTTACTGTTAGGATACAGAACATAATATATATAGCACACAAAATATTTGTGAATTGACTGTTATAGGTAAGGTTTCTGGTCAAAAATGGGCAAATAATAAAGTTTTGTGCAGTTAAAATCATAAGTGGATTTTCTGAATGAAACTGTTGTGTTGCTAGAGGTCAAGTGCATATATTTAAAATGAAGGGGACTGAATGTAATGAAGTTGCAGGGTACAAGAATTCACAAAATTCAGTTGTTTTTCTATACACCAGTCAAACAAATCTGAAAGAAAATAAAGAAATAAATTCTATTTATTAATTACTCTAAGCGAGTATTTATATTATATCTAAATTTATAATATAATCTAAAGGAATGAAATATTTAGGAAAGAATCAAATCAATGAGATGAAAGAATTGTATTCCAAAAACTACAGAACACTGATGAAGGAAATTAAAGAAGAGCTAAGTAAGTAGAAAGACATCCATGTTCGTGGATTGGAAGATTTAATACTGTTAAGGTGTCCATTCTACCCAAAGCATTCTACAGATTCAATGTAAGCTCTAACAAAATTCCAACAACCAACCTTCTTTGGTGGTAATGAAAACCAGGTACTCAAACTCAAACAGCATTGTCAGGGGACGCAAATAGCCAAAATAACATTGAAAATGAAACAAAGATGGAGCATTCACATTTCATGACTTTGAAAATTACTACAAGGGTTACACTAGACAAAACAGTATGGTACTGAAGCTAGGACAGGCACATAGAATGGGACTGAAGAGAGAGCCCAGAAACAATCCCTCACATAAACGGTCAAATCATTTTTGACAAAGATACAAGGGATAAAGTCTATCTTTCCAACAGACAACACTGGAAAATGGATATCTAAATACAAAAGGATAACCCTGTATCCTTAACTTGCATTACATGTAAAAATGAACCCCATCTAAAACTGAAGATCTAGCACTATAAAGTTCTTAGGAAGAAAAGCCAAGGAAAAACCTCTATGACATGAAACTGGCAGCAATTTCATGGATATGACATGAAAAGCACAGGTAACAAAAGAAAAAAAATAAATTGAATTTAATCAAAATTAAAGACTTATGCATCAAAGAACACTAACCAGTTAAGTGAAGTGACAATCCATAGAATGGAGGAAAACATCTGTGAATCATATTTCTGACATGGGATTAATGCAAAGAGTTTATCAAGAACTCCTACAACTCAACACCAGAAACAACCCAATTAAAAAAATGGACAGAGGACTTAACCAGACATTCCTTCATAGAAGCTACACAAATGGCCAGTGAACACATGAAGATATGCTCAACATACTTAGCTATCAGGAAACTGCAAGTCAAATCCATCATGAGGAACCACTTCACAAGTATAGGATAACTTTAAAAAATAAGAAAACTGCAGCTACCATTTCATTCATACTAGGATAATTATTACAAGTATACATATAAGGGTAGTTGGTGATGAGGTGGAGAAACCCTAATACATGGCTGACTGGGATGTAAAATGGCACAAAAAACAGTTTGCTGGTTCCTTGAAAAGTCAAACACAGAATGACCGACACGTGACTCAGCAATTCTACTCCCAGTTATACACCCAAGAAGACAACAGCGGGCATCTGAACAGGTATTTGCTCGCCTGTGTTCACAGCATTCCCACTAACCAAAAGGAAACAACCCAAGTATCATCAACAGTTGAATGCAGTTTTAAAATACACATAGCAGGTTACTGTTCAACCGTAAAAGGGCTGAAACTCAGACACATGCTCCACACAGATGGACCCAGAAAGCATTACACTGAGTGAAACAGGCCAGATTCATAAGGTCAAATATTATCTGATTCCATTTATATAAGGTACCTAGAGTAGGCAAGTTCATAGGGAGACAAAGCAGAGCAGAGGTATGGGGCTGAGGGAGGGGTGAGAGAAGGGAGAGCTGCTGGTTCCATGAGAGATCACAAAACATTTTAGGTCCAGCTGATGGCACCCAGCACTGCGCATGAATCTGATGCCACTAAGACAATTACAAATGACTCAAACACTATTATATTATTACAGGTTTTGCTTTTTTTTTAAGTGTGGAGGGGGAGGGGCAGCACGGACATAATAATAAGATAGGAAATGGAAACAAAATGCCCGCAGTTGCTATTTTTCAGAAAAGAAGTCTCTGGGTGGTCTCCTCTCCCCTTTAGCCGCCTCTCTCCAGATTTCAAATTCTCTCTCCATAACTCTTCAAATAAAAAAAAAAAATCATGTTATGTTTCTAAAACTTTATAGGTTTTGATATGTTCTGGTTCAAATTTTTTCTTTCTAGATAGAACAAAAATTACAAAAATTCATATGGAATAACAAAAGCCCTCAAATATCAAAAAGCCTTCTTGCCAAAAAAAGAGAGAATGGAGGCCTAACTATTCCAGACTTCAAGCTATCCTACAAAGCCATAATAGTTAAAATAGCATGGTACTGGTACAACAACCAACAATCAGACCAATGGAACAGAACTGAGAGCCCGGAAATAAAACCACACATATATAGTCAACTAATCTTTGACAAAGAAGGGAAAAAGTTACATTGGAACAAAGATAGCCTCTTCAATAAATTATGCTGGGAAAATTGGACTAAGACTTGCAAAAAAATAGACCAAGACAACATCCTCACACCATGTACAAAAACCAACTCGAAATAGATAAAAGACTTAGATGTCAGACCTTAAACCATAACATTCATAAAGGAAAACTTGGGCAAAACCCTCCATGAAGTACAATTCATAAATCCCTTTCTGGAAACATCTGCAGAAGGCAAAAAATTGAAGGAAAATATAAACAGATGGGACTACTTCAAACTAAAAAGTTTCTGTACAACAAAAAAGACAACTAAAAAACTAAAAGAAGCCCAATCAAATGGGAAAAAATTTTTGCCCTCCACAAGAGTGATATAGGTTTAAAAACGCTGATCCACAAGGAACTCACACAACTAAACAAAAACAAAACAAGAAGCCCAATCAAAAAATGGGGAGAAGAACTAAAAAGACACTTCTCCAAAGAGGAAATATAAATGACCAAAAGGCACATGAAAAACTGCTTAACATCACTAGCAATCAGGGAAATGCAAATCAAAACCACAATGAGATACCACCTTATACCAGTAAGAATGTCCCACATCAAAAAAAAACAGGCAACAACAAGTGCTGGTGTGGATGTAGAGAGAAAGAAACACTCTTACACTGCTGGTAGAAATGTGAACTGGTCCAGCCACTATGGAAAGCAGTGTGGAGGACCCTCAAACTAATGAAAATGGAACTACCATTTGACCCAGCAATCACTCTTCTGGGAATCTACCCAAAGGAGACTTCATTGTAGGTACAAAAGGACACCTGTGCTCGGATGTTTATTGCAGCACTATTCATAATTGCAAGGACATGGAGACAACCCAAATGTTCCAAAACAGGTGAACAGATGAAAAAGATGTGGTATATATATACACAATGGAGTATTACTCATCAATAAAAAAATGACAAATTTGATGAATTTATGGAAACATGGATGGACCTAGAAGAAATCATACTAGCAGGAACAAGTCAGAAAGAAAAAGACAGAAACCAAATGGTTTCACTAATATATGAACAACCAAATGAAAGTACACAATGGGAGGGTGGGGACCAGCTGGAGTGGTCGGTGAGGGGAGGTGGTAGGTGACACCCAGGGATCAAAATGATGTGAAATATATATATAAATAAATTATTCAATAAAATTTTTTTTTCTTTCTAGAGAAAAGGTCTCTTCACATTTGAAAGAGCATTTACAAAGGATTTACTCAATAAGGGACCTCAAGAAAGCAGTCCCTTCGAACAATTTAGAGAAGGCCTTTGCTGCATGGAGGTATAATGTTCTCCTGCCAGGCCAGCTCGCATGGCTCGGGTCCACCCAGCCACCTACCTCCAGTCCTCAAGGCCGGCCTTTCCTTTATGGGCTTCGGTCTCAGCACCCTGGGCACCGAGTGAGGCCCCCCCACCTTGGGGTCCCTCAGAAAGACAAATTCCTCCAGAAGTAGGATTAAAGACCATAATCTGACCTTCAACCAAAAAATGGTAACAGTAATTGAAACATACAAGGAAGACTTGTATGGTTAAATTCTTGAATTTCCTTGACTGGCCCTTAAATTTAACTCACCTAAAGAATTACTATCACTGTATCCTTAGAAGCACCCAAAGCTTTCCCAGAGGCGCCCTTTTATATGGCAACTGATCCTGACATTGTACTGCGTTTTTATACAGGAGTCCAAAGGACCTGTTCTCCCCTTTCTGACAAGTAAATAAAACAGCAGGGAGATCAAATAACTCACTAAAAAGAAGATATAATTTTTTATCTTCCTTTTTACAGTCTCATATCCACTTCCGCTGGGAATAACAAAGTCTGAATTCTTATGCAACACTTATCTAAATGTGTCGATTTTATCGGATTGATGAATTTTGCTAACAAAAGGCAGCGCTAGGAAAATCTTTTATGACATATTTGGCCCATTCACAGGGCTGGAGCTTTAATTTAACCAACTTGAGTATTCTGAGGGAGAGCTGCAGGTGTTAGATCTGAAAAAAAAACATCATAAATGGGAAGGCATATCAATCTTTATGACGGGGAAACAAAAACACTCTCTACTTGCTTGCCCTCCACAGGCAGGAGAAGGAGAGGTGGAAGTAGCAGGATATTGTCTGGGGCTGCATAGCAAAGAGGAAGCAGCACTGTCTCCCAGTGACCGCTATTTAGTATTGATCAAAAGGCACTGGCCCAGAGAGGAAGCGAGGAATTGATAAAACAATGAGGTTTGCCAACACTGTCAGCTCAACAAGGACATTTTCTCATTTTCCAGACCACATCAGAATAAGTCATGCCCGTGGCCACCCAAGCAACCAGGTGGCTCTCTGTGCCACAGTCCCCCATGCCCCTCTCTGTCCAGTGGTAATTGCGATTTTCTGACCCGAGCAATGCGCTTCAAAGGCATGCTGATTATCAGCGGAGCCAATGGCTTGACTAGGCCTGTTGATCTCCCCAGGCCACCTTCCACTGACCTAACTCAGGGCCTTGCATCTCTCCCTGGAAAAAGTACCACAGCTGCTTCGCCCTGTCTCCCTGCTCCCTCCTAGATCCTTTTCCCCAAGACTCTCTGATTTCCATAAGATGAAACGGCAAACTCCTTGTCTTGAGATAATACAAAGATCCTTTGTGATTTGGTGTTTCCCAGTCTCCCCTCCAATGGTAACATCCAATCTCTCACCCAGCCATCTATCCTCTCACCCACTTATCCACTCATTCACCCACCTACCCAGCCACCATCCAGTGTTATTAGCTTCTGTGACAGAAACATCCAGTCTCCCACCAAATCTCATTTCTGCCTGTAGATGACTGAGTTGAGCTAAGTAGATGGCAGAGGGGCACACCTGCTGGGCTCACTTGAACCAAGCCAGGTCCAAGATGGACAGGAACTGAGTCCTCACCAAGAGAATTAATGGGGAGGGGTGTGCCCCTTCCAGGTCCAGGCCCTTGCCCTGTTTTGTCTACACAGACAAGACACACCCAAAGACGGGGGAACAAGATGGCGGCACCCTGAGTTTCCGAACAACATGCAGAGAATCCCACTTCTCTTGCTAGGAAATTGCCTGAGACGTTTTCTTTAGGCTTCTGTGCCCTTTGGCCTCCAGCAACAGCACCTTAGTCTTTTCCCTCAAAGCAAGCAAGCACCAGGCATGGAGATCCTGCCTCTTCCAACAGAGGCTAACACCTGCTTGACTCAAGCAGGTGAAATGGAGTGTGCCTCCCCCCAAGCCCCAATGCCTGTCAAAAATGTAACCATTCCTCTCATAGGATACCTACTTGGTGTTCTCAAGGGTCTTCTGCATTTTCTTGGTCATTTTATCAATCGCTGCCTGCCTCTTCCCTTCGGCTAAGAGGTCTGTTTTGTTCAGCACCACGACCAGCTTCTGGCAGGCGATCTGCCCGATCACTAGGCATTCCGCTGACTGAGTCTGCATCCCCTTGGTCACATCAATGACCAGCATCATCAGATCAATGATCTGGGCCCCTGGGGAAAAAAGGGAAGAATTAGAAAGGGGGAAGATGAGCTCTGCAGAAAACTACCCAGTGCCCTAGGCCAACGAAGCTGGCCAAATCAAAACACTAGAAAGTGGGCAGAGTAGGACCTGCACGTACCTCTTAGCACCAGGCTACTAGGTAGTGATGATGATAACTGATGATAGCACTGAAGCCTGTAAACTCTGAGAGAGACCACCATTTGGAAATGAGGAAACTGAGATAGACAGAAGGCAGACAGTTTGCCCACAGCAGCCGGACTGGGTAAGTCCAAACCCAGCCTTTCTATTACACCAGTCCTAACACTCATCCCACCCCATCTGGGGTGAAAATGCCTGAACAAGATAAAGCTTAGACTAGGCAAAGCCTGAGAGATTTGCCTGTGTCAAGAAAGAGCTGAGAAAGATAGACAATATATGTGTTGAGTCATAATCCTCTCACTTCTTCTGCCCAGTCTGCTCAGACACGACAAAAAACAGGGTGCCTGTTCTTTCTGAGGGTAGAGACATGCACCCAAGGTTCACCTACATCAGTGCTGAGCACCATGCATGTGTGTGCATGAGTATGTGCGCATGGATGTGTACACGTTTGTGTGCACATGTACACCTGCCTGAGTGCACAGTCACACCTGAACTTGACAGCAGTTGAGCAAGAACTCAGTGACGCTAAACTGCTGCAAGTCACAACTGGAAGATCGTTATCAGCCAAGTGACCATCCTTTTTAATGGGGTTTAGTTTCACCCCCCCCCCCAAAAAAGATACTATTCTAAGGACACAGGAATATGCAAACATTTTCCCCACTGTACCACGAGGGGTTTTCAGGACCAAGTTGAGGTCACAGAGACAGACATCTGCTCTATGGGTGACTCTCCTGAGCAGCCCCTACTATGGGGGAGGGTGGGGAGGTGGAGTAAGGGTTTTCTCCCTGACACACTCACTGTGTGCCCCAGTCAGTCACTTCATCTCCACCACCTAGTGTTTCCAATGACAAAGGTGAGACTAGAGTCACAGGGTCACCTGCTCCAGATCACACAGCCAGCTGGCACAGAAGGCCACCACGTTCTGCCCACTCTCCTGAGAGGTGTCCTGCTCACACTGATCTCCTCCAGGAGGAGGTCTCTCTGTAGGGCCTCAGAACACTGTCATTTTTCTCCCTGCCTCTCCTCAGAGCCTGGCCACCAGCAAGGACACAGAGCTATGGTCCAAAGGGACCTGGAGGGGCAGGCTAGGGGCTCATGGAACCGGCGACAGCATCTTCCTACTCATGCCATATCATCCGCAGGGCAGATGATTTAGAACAAACCCAACGTTTAGAGGCCTATCAAACGCACCATCTGATAGGCTTGCTCTCTTACTCAGCAAATCACCTGTCCCCCTCTGGGGTCCGTCTCTGTTCCTGCTCCCGTGCCATGTCAGATCCATGTCAGCTGTTCCCGAACACATTCCCTCACCTCAACCATTCCACTGAAATCCATCCTCCAAACAGCCTCCCCAAAGGAACTTTCTAAAGCTGCAGAGCTGATTCCTACACTGTTGAGGGGTTTTAATTGGTGCAACCTCTGTGTAACTCAGTTTGGAAATAGTTGTCAAAATGCACATAATCTCTGGCCTAGTCAAGCCCACATACATACGAAATGTCCCAGTAGCATGAGCACTTGCAGCTAAAGCAGAAGGGAAACTGGTTAAAAAAAAGTAACGCCATACCTGTACAACAGAACACCACACAGTCATTGTGAGGAACAAAATTCTTTGGGGTCAACACAGAACGGTCTCCAAGGTACAGTGAGGGAGAAAAGGAAAGAACAATGTAGTCTGTTTTTAAAAGGGGTGAGGGTGTGTCAGGTGTGTGAGGTATGTGTGTGTGAATGTATGTGTGTAGTGTGTGTGAGGTATGTGTGTGAGGTGTGTGTGAAGGGTGTATGTGAGGTGTATGTGTGAGGTGTCTGTGTGAGGTAAGTATATGTGAGGTACGAATGTGAGGTGTGTCTGTGTGTGTGAGGTATGTGTATGTGAGGTACATATGTGAGGTGTGTCTGTGTGAGGTATGTGTATATAAGGTACCTATGTGAGGTGTGTCTGTGTGAGGTATGTATATGTGAGGTACGAATGTGAGGTGTGTCTGCGTGTGTGAGGTATGTGTATGTGAAGTACATATGTGGTGTGTCTGTGTGAGGTATGTGTATGTGAGGTACATATGTGGTGTGTCTGTGTGAGGTATGTGTATATGAGGTACCTATGTGAGGTGTGTCTGTGTGAGGTATGTATATGTGAGGTACGAATGTGAGGTGTGTCTATGTGTGTGAGGTATGTGTGAGATACATATGTGAGGTGTGTCTGTGTGAGGTATGTGTATATGAGGTACGAATGTGAGGTGTGTCTGTGTGTGTGAGGTATGTGTATGTGAGGTACATATGTGAGGTGTGTCTGTGTGAGGTATGTGTATGTGAGGTACATATGTGAGGTGTGTCTGTGGGGGGGGGTATGTGTATGTGAAGTACATAGATGAAGTGTGTCTGTGTGAGGTATGTGTGTGAGGTGTTGGCCTGGCAGCTGTAAGGGAAGGACTCATGGAGTCCATGTATTTAGCCTACCTCACGTCTGAGGCCTGCTGGGACCTTGGGGAAGAAGGCAGTGGGATGGAGTGCAGATGGAACCCACACAGTCCTCTGTGGCCTCACCCCAACACCCACAAACGGCCTTTGTTACCCAAGGCATGTAGCTCTGCTCCAAAAGGCCTGGGCAAAGCAGCCAACATCAGGCACTGCTGAGGCTGCCAGAGGTCACAGCACCTTGGCTGGCCCCACAGAGAAGCAGGGCACCGCTGGCAGCTAGGGGTCAGCGTCAGGCAACTGCCTGCCGACTGGCAGCAGCTCTCAGTGACTCTCGTTTCTTCATCGAACTTTGATCAAGCGACAGGAAGTGACATGCTGGCCCATCTTGTTCAAAATCCCCAGTATTTCCACAGAATGAATCACACAGTGTCCTTCCCAATTCCCACGAACCCCCTGTAGGAAATCATTCTGAAGCTCGAGGGGCAGAGGGAGCGAGTGGGTGGGAAACACAAGTCAAAAACCCGCAGCGTACAAACGACCCTCTATGCCTTTCAGTCTATCAGAGCTTTTCATCTATGGCCCCGACTACAGAACCCTTCAAAGGTTTGCAGAATAATTACAACAAGGCTACAAGTGCTCAGCACTTTTAAGTATCACAACTTCCAGTTCTGCAGATTATTTATCTTAATCATGTCAACAATAAAAATCAGGAAAAAACTGTAAAGGTCAGCACTTAACAAAGCCTAAGTAACTTATAAATGAAGTTTAATTTATTTCCCTCTTGGAACTGGTGGGGGAACAAATATGTGTTCAGAAAAAAATAGTTTCAGCAGAAGAAACCAAACAAAAATGTAGACATATCTCAGTAACCTCGAAATCAGATGTTTATGTAAAATTTGATTTTTTAATCAAAAGTTATGCACATTGTAAAAAAAAGGAAAAGTAACATTAAATTTCAAATAAAGAAAAACGGCGTTTAGCGGGTGATGTCTGAAATGGTCACCACACGATGTGAATGCTCTGGCTTCAACACCGTGAAAGTGCCGGCGCAGCTTATACCCAGTAACTACGGATCCTGAGGAAATACACTGCATCTCCGCTTGCCTTGGTCCCCAGCTGCATGGGAACCATGGTGGCCTGGGGGGCTGACTCCAAGGCCAGCAGGGGGGCTCAGCGCAGAGCCTCAGACCCAGCGGCTGTCCCCAGCCACTGCGCTGCTGCGACTGTCTCCCTTCGCCAGCACCTACCGCGGCACACGTGGCCGTGGTCTGCCATCTTCATCTCAGTTCTCTGCAGTGTGGGTTCCCTGCTGGGAAAACAGGCTGGCAGAGCAGAGGTCGCCAAGTCAAGTGCAAGGAGCAGGGCCTTCTCGCCAGCGCCCCGCATCTCTGAGCATCAAGAGCGGCCGTCCAGCGCGCAACTGACTGTGGGCTTCTGCACCAGCCCCCCTGGGGGCTGAAGGACTGCAGAGCGGGTGTCAGAGGTTCCCCCCAAGGGCAGCTCTCAGGACCAGGGCAAGCCGAGGGGCTGCCACCCCACTAGCCCAGGTCACCGTCACTGCGGTTGCTACTTGCACTCCTTTATTTGTGCGTTTGCTCTTCCGAGTCTATGGGCAAGAAAACTAAGGCAGCTTAAATAACTTGTCCCAAGTCATGCTGCTGGGGTGAGAGCTGAGGCCTGGTCAGACTCCAGGGCGGCTCAGCACCAGCTCTGCCAGAAGGGCTAGGACTAGACCGCGTGGGCACCAATCTGCACCCAAAGGGGCGTTCACGCATCGTGTCTTGGCTCTGGGGCTTAGGTTTCCTCCCTCTGCATTGTTTTCTAAAGTCGGACAACCTGGAGCTTCCCGTTCCTCTCGGCCTGGAAGAGCGCAGAACTGCGCGCCAGGCCTGTCTGGCCCTCCCAGCGCACAGCTGGAGCATCTGGGAGCAGAAGGGGCTTAGCAAAGAGGGGCGTTGTACAGGCAGGAGTCAAGGGCCACAAGATGGAAGAGGACCAGAGCTTGGGGTTCCCCATGGCCAGGCATCCAAATCGCAGAGCCCCTAGATGTCCTCATCCACACAGCAGAACCTAAACCAAGATGACCACGCAAGGCTGAGGGAGCCAGGGCCCTTGGCCTCCCAGCTCTCAGGAAGCGGGCACCTCACTTCCAGAGTTCAGTGCTGATTCACGCTTTCAGCTCTCGCTCGGCCTGCTACCCCCCCAGGTCCAGGTGGCCCCCAAGAAAGCACATGTGCATGAAGAACTAGTTATGAAGCAAGCAGAGGCAGGGGAGAGGGCAGAGCAAGGGGAACGGTCACGTGGACCCAGCACACACTGCCCCACCCCCTACCCAGGCAGCATGTCAGACTTGCACACGCCGCCCATCTGCCCTCTCCTGAGCTTCAGCTCCTGACCCTTCTCCGGAAGTCAACACACAGACTGGCCCGGGGCTCTGCTGTCCGCCACGGTCGCTTCAGTCACTGAAGGATGTGCTCTGAGCCCAAGGCCAGGCTGCGGGACACGAACCCTTGTCCCTATGAGGCGTTTTCACGAGCAGCCTCAGATGGCGGGAAGTTTCCTAAAGCTGTCTGCCCTCTTCGCGCTCCCGCCCCTCATCTGTGAAACAGGGACAATAACTCCGTGTCAACTCCACTGACCTTGCTGGAGACCCCAGACGTGAATACAGGACAGAGCCCAGAGGGTGGGATATTTTGATCTGGGAATCCATGGAGAGGGGAAGTGCCTTTAGCAGGAAGAAGGGGGCAGCAGCTCAGGAGGCCCCTCAAGTGCCAGGGCCGGGGAGCAGAGGAAGCCCAGTCGCAGAGTCTTCAGGATGAATTGGCCCAAAACCGAAGCCCAGCTCCGGCCCGGCCAGCTGCGCCGCCTCAGGCACATGCACCTCTGGATCTCCCAGAGTCTGGAGTCCTCTGCGAACGCGAGTGCCAGAGACAACACCTTAAGGAGCAGCTCTTGGCACAGACTAAGAGCTCCGTGTGTGAGTTCTTGCAGCATTACACGTTTGTTCCCCACGTCCAATGCAGCGAGAGCTCAGAAGGCAAATCTCCTCCACTCGGGCACACATGCACATAGAAGCCCCATGCCTTTAGGGGACCAGAGGGAGGAGGAGAGTATTAGCAGCAACGGGTAACAAATAACAAGGCCTCCCCAAATCCAGCAGGACCCAGGAGGCCTCACAGGCATGCGCAGGAAAGGGCTGGGCAGCGGTCTGTGTCCACCAATGAGCAAGAAATCCTTATTGTTTTAACCCAGACTGCAAAGGCGGGCTCCCCGTAAACATCCTACTAAGTTCCATCAGACCAGCCGGGATACACCCCACCAGGAAACCCGGGCAGGGAGGGTGGGAAAGCTTCCTTCATTGTCATGGTCCCCCCAGTACATTAACACAAAACCTCAGCTCCCTACTGTCTGGGCCCATGTGTGCCACATCAAATGGAGCTGCAGAAGCTCCAGGCATCCCAAACGCTGCAGGCAACAAGACGAGTGCAGCCGACCTACGGCCCCTCGGAACCAGACGCTGCCTGACAGACAAGAAACCCAAAAGGGGCAACCACGACCCCAAACACAGCCATCATGGAATGGAGCTGTTCTGGTGCCAAGCCCTGGCCCTACACTGTATAAACGTCACTGGCTGCAAAGTGACAACAAAAGGTGCAACAGGCTCTGGAAACGGCACCGTTTAGTCACATAGTGCCCCTGAGAATAGGGATGTGCTGCCAGCGTCTGCAGTCCAAGGATCTTTACAAATCAGCAGCTATGGCAATGCTGGGCCAACCCAGCAGAGGAGCTGAGAACAGTTACGCATTCCCAATTTTACCCTGGTCCCCATAGCTCCCTATTGCCTCATAGCCTGGTACGGTTCCTCATGCCCAGCCTGGTTCCTAAGTGAACCCTACTTCACTATGGGGAGGAGGAGACACTCCCATTTTAATCAAGACAAAGCTGAAGTCTGGTCTCACACACAGCAAACAGGAGGGGCAGAGCTAAAACCTGGGGCTGTCTGACTTGAACATTTCTGCTTTTTCTATTGCCAGCTGCCTCTTGGCCAGAGTTCTGCATTCCTGAGTCTCCCGGGAACCCTACGGCATCCCAAAGAGCAGGTGGGAAAGGCCCCGAGGACGGAAAGAGGAAGGCGAGCAGACAAGGTGCAGAGGCGAGCTGCCAGTGTCTGCGAGGACACATGTAAACCCGAGGCACAGTCCTTCAGGAGAGAGCGCCACGAGACATTCATCACCCACGAGAGCGGCCCAGCCAAGAACAATGAGAGCGATGTTAGCAGCGAAGGAACAGGGAAACAACAAAGAGGGCCCGTGTAAGAGACCAAGGGAAAAAATAAATAGCCGCGGACAAGATAGCAGACAGAGGGTCTGGACCCCCGCCAAAAGGAAGAAAAGCCAAAAAACAATAAATGCTGGAGACTCGTACAAAACACCCACCGCGCAGGGCTGGGGGGGGGGGTGTGCCGAGGAGCTGTGCTGCCTGCCAGGCTGTGGGAGGATGCCCGTACCAAGCCTCACCGTGCACCTCTGTGGACTAGGAGCCCAAACAGCGAGGTCGTAGGGACATGGGGGCTGTCAGATAAAGTCAGAACGGAATCTCTAGCTTCCATATTACAGATAAGGAGATCAATGTTTTACAGATGAAAAATACAAAACTTCTGCAAAAGAACTGCAAGGAGAAAATTCTGTTGAAAAAACTTGTTTTAGAATCTCAAAAGGAAAGCAACCTCGGCAAGACGCAAAACCCAGAAACTCACAAAAGAGAAAAAGGAAAGACTGACAAACCCGACAACACAGAGATCAAGTATTTCTTTATAATAAAAAAAATGAGGCCAATGACGACAGGAGAGAGAAGCTTAAAATGCATGTGCCCACAAAAGACCAAGCTCCTTGGTAGTTTTAAAGCTTCCTCAAGTTGCTGATAAAAAGAACAACAATGCGATCCCAATGGGAAACAATCGCAGCAGACAGCTCACGCTCCCACCTGTGTACCAGGCCACCCAGCCCGGTGGAGAGAGAACAGCCCCGCCCATCACCAGCAGCTAGTCAGCGAGGGAAGGCCAAGAGCAACCCAGAGATGTTAGGACACATGAACTTGACAGAAGGCTACAAGATGATGAGTTTCCTGGGGGACGAACAGAAAGAAGGTTCGGGAAGAAATGGGAGGCAGGTGGGTTGTAGTTTGAAACGGGGCTGCCAACGGGTCTCCATGAGAAGGAGAGAGCTGAGCCAGGAGATTGCCTGGCACTTGATCTGAGGAAGAGCAATCTGGGCAGAGAGAAGTGCCTGGCAAAGGTCTGCATGAGTCAGGGTGTCCAAGGACCAGTGAGGCGGTGGGGGTGGCTGGAGGGAAGTCAGATAGGAAGTAGGGGCAAAGAAAAGAAGTACAATGATAGATGCCCCTCCTGTAACAAAAAGAAGGAAAAGAAAGTGAAACTACACCGAGACTGCAGTTTTCATCTAGGGGGTGGATAAAGTAATGCTGACCACAGTTAAACGAGCTGACCCCTGGAAGGCCTCGCCCTGCCGGGCACTGCCGAGCATACACATCAATCCTGCAGCACTAAGCTCCAGTCACTGCCTACCCTACTTACAGGTGAAGAAACCAGGGTACAGAATTAGAAAAGAGGAGG
Organism: Uropsilus gracilis; assembly: GCA_004024945.1. Taxonomy (NCBI): domain Eukaryota; kingdom Metazoa; phylum Chordata; class Mammalia; order Eulipotyphla; family Talpidae; genus Uropsilus; species Uropsilus gracilis. Next base: position 17,252 of record PVHY01020667.1, read on the forward strand.
GAGCATTTACTGTCCACCTATGAGGCTCTGAATCCATCCTTACCCAGGAAGTCTCACTGGCCCATCTGACAATAATTTGCTGCTACAGATGTGGGGAAATGCTGGCAAAAGCTCCAGGGAAGGCCTTCTTGCAGACCCACTGAGTGCAAACACACACACCTGTGACCTGGACACACAGTGCATCATCGAGACACACAAAAGGACTTGAAACATGCCTGTCACAGCAAAACGGGGGCCATCCTAAGTGTCCATCAGGAGGGAAGTAGCCATCTACATGTTGGTAAATCCTTGCGATGGAATATTACACAGCGAGTAAAAAGTACAGAGCGGCTCGATAACCCCTGAGGAGGACTCTCACCCACAGTGCCATGTTTATAGAGTTTGTACAAGAAAGTACACACTTATTAACATCATTGCCCTTGGAATTTTTAAAGGAAACAAGTCAGAGTGGTTTCCCTCCAGGGATACAAACTAGGTAAGCCAGGATTGGGGTATAAGGCAGATCTACTTGCTGTCCATATTTCTGTGCACTTCACATTTGGAACCATGAGTATAGATCATCAATTCAAAGTGCAGCTTGACAGCTCTTGAAAATCAGGATCAATTGCCACAAAAGGATTTTTTTAATTACCAAGAAAATTTAAAACAATGCTTATTAAATAACCAGCCCCCACTGCTGCCACAGGAAGGGAGTTGGGAATGCTGAGAGAACTGTTAGACTTGGGACATGAAACAGAGGCCCCTCGTCAGATTCAGGGTTCAAAGAACCTATAGGTAACACTTAGGTATCTCTCACTGTAGGTAACACCCCTCTGCACCATAACCTCACCCACGGGACTCATCTGACATGACCTCTGACCTCCAGGAAGCTCTCCTAACAGCCGGGATCACAGCTGACCAGTTGTGCCACACCATGGGGCTGAGGGATGGAGGAAGCCAGGCAAAGACATTCTGTCATTCTGTTGGTGACACTCTGTCTGCCCTTCCGCTCTGCAAGGCCATCACGGTGCCCACAGACAGGTCCCACCACATGCAGCTGGCAGAGGCCAGGTTTGCTAGAGAGGGACACCCACGGGAAGTCCGCCAAGACAGGCGAAGAGGGACGTGCGTAGGGGCATTTCCCGTACTACCGCGACTGTCCTGTAAGTTTGAAATCACTTCAAAAGTTTTAAATGGGAAAAATAAGCTCACTGAAGAGCCAGGAAGTTGGGGAGAGGGGGAAGCGCATTAGTGTTTACGGAGCATCTAGGAATGTACAGCGCCTTGTTTTGGTTCATCCTCAAAACAGCCTGGGAAGGAGGCATTTGTTACTCCTCAGCCTGACAGAGGACTGGGACTTGAGGTGGTGAGAGTGACTCTCCCACAGCCACATGTCAGCCAACTGGAGATCTAAGCTGCCCACGGCGTCCCCGGAACTCCAGGGCCCGTATCCCCATGAAGCCAAGGGATGGGGAAGCGAGGGGCTACCCCAGCTCCGAGGCTGAGGCCTGATATTCCCATAGGGTGGGCATGCACAGGACGTGCAGACCCCCAAGGATTAGGCTAGGGTGCATCATGGGGCACACGGTTAGCGGGCTGTTGGCTGGAGAACTTGGGTACATTTGTGTCCCACTCCCACAAGGTGCATGCGTTAAGCCGGGGTCCCCAGCTGAGCTGCATCTTTGCCATTCCTTGGCCTACAGTTACCCCCTCCGCTGGTACCTAGATGTGCTCAAACCCAGCCGGTTGGGGAAACTCAAGCGCATTTATAGTAAAAAGAACTTTACGTGACAACAAATGCATTGAACAAGCCACAAGTTGAAGTTCACCCTAAAAATAAATTTGGGAAAACAGACAAACAACAAACCAACTTGGATGTCGTTACAAACGAACCAGAGAGCTAAGAACAGACCGCCACCATGGAGCCGAGCCTCTCCTGACAACAGGAAGGGCTGGCGGAGAACAGGGTGCCCTCCCAGCCCCGTGGCAGGCTGTGGGCACCCGGGCCACCTCCTTGTCTCGGGCACGGGCGCCAGCCACTCTGTCCTCCTCAGTGGAAGAGCAGCGGCAGGCCGGGTGTTCAGGAATCGCAGAGGTGTCCAGGCACCTCAGGTCAAAGGGCAGGAGGGCTGCACCCCTTTCCAGATGGAGGCAGGCGGTGGGCTCCGCAGGGCCACGGGCTCCCACTCCAACCCACCCCAACCCACCCCAAGCGGGGAGTTTTGCCTTTTTGCTTCTTTAAGCTACTGTGTCGCAGTCTATCTGGGGTAATCTTTTTAGCTGACTTTGCACAACAGAACGACTCCTGTTCAAGAGCAGTGAAAAGGAGCAGAAAATGGAATTTGAAATGTAGAAATAAAATAATTGTGGGCCATGAGCTATAATTTGATTTCATGCTTTACAAGGAAATGAAAGAAGGCTTCCTTAAAATGTACGGTTTCTGCTCTCTCTCCCCTCTCGGGTCCCCTCCCCCCCTTTAACCATTTTAGGATTTCCTCTAGCACCGAAGAGAAAATAGGATTGTGGAAAATGTTCAGTTCTCAAGTGTCACTGCCACTCAGGGGCAAGCTCGGTTTTAATGTGAACTTCCCATTCTGGGTAAGAGGAAATTCTTCAATTAATAAACCGGGTGTGCGGAGGCCAGTCTTTAAGGTTTAATCAATTTCATCTGTACTTAGGATAAAAAGACTGACTATTCTACTTTTTTCCCTTCGTTTTCCTTCTTTAAAAAAATAATAAAATGAATGTTTTATTTTAAATTCTTTGAGGTTCGTATCTCCTGTTTCAGGAAATATTGTCTATTTCATGCAGGGAGTATGAAAACTCCCCCCCCCCTTTTTTTTTTTTTTTACTTTTGCTACGAAACTTTTTTCAAAAATAACTAAATTATCCTCTACCCTCATATACTATAACAGCTTGGGAGATGATACGAATTATACAGGATTTTGGCAGACACCTTGGGAGGGGGAAAGGGAGGGGGAGGGAAACAGACAAATCACCAAATATGGATGCAAGGCCTTCTTCTGGATGGAGCAGCATGAGGTGGACATGGGAATATAAATTACAAAGAGAACCTCTAGGGCGGCTTGAACCAGCCCTGCAGCCTGTGAGCTCTCAGGCCCAAGAACAAGCCTCACCCAGGAAACGCTCCGCCTCGGGGGTCATCGGGCTCACGGGTCCCTCGCCCGGGGGACCCTCACAGAGGGCCGCTGGGAATCTCCCAGTGACACCCTGGAAAAACATTCAGACGTACTGACCAACCTGCACGGAACCTTCCAGCAGACGGAGCATCCCTGGTCTCTGCCACATGCTCACGGGACACCGAGGCCCACTTGGACTCCGGGGCAATGGTCATGACCACATTTGGCAGAGGAGGGGCAGGAGCACGAGCTTTGGGAGGGCCTGGTCTCAGGGCCTGCTGGCGAACCGGCTGCATGGCAGCCCACAAAAGACCTACACGCTGGGCACTTCCTGGGCGTGTGAACAGCGATGGGCCTCTCAGAAAGCCTGATGCGCCTAACACAGCTGTGCTGAAGGTGCCTGGGCCTGCAGAGGACAACTTCCGGGCAAGCCCCGGCATTCCGCTGCGCGGTTAAGGTGCCGCGGAGAAAACGCCACTTTGAAGTCAGCGGTTTCCACGAAATCCCTGTAAGTCCAGGGTCCGGTCGCTGTGATTTCCCGGTCGCAGCAGCAGGAAAGCCTCGGCATCCCCAACGGGGCCCGGCTGCTTGCCGACGGGCTAACCTTTGCTGATCGAGCACCAGACGGCTTGTGAGAAGTGGTGCTCAGCACCCAGGGAGTGCTCCCTGCATAAGAGGGAGGGGCCGGGGAGGGGAGGGGAGGGGAGGGGAGAAATGGAGAGAAGCAAGGGGAGCAGGAGGGAGAGGACAGAACAACCCAGGAACCCTCAGCTCCTATAGCTGGACACGGTGGAGCCAGAGGCCAAACTCAAGTCAGCCTGATCTGAGGCCACCTCCTGAAGTACCAGGGTTCCCTTGAAGGCAACCCTGTGAAGCCGTGGGGCAGCGTCAGGAGGTTTTCATCTCCCGGGCTGGACCAGCCTCTGGGGTTTGGGGCACGCCCCTCCCCTTCCTGTGGAGAGGATGAGAAGAACCACGTGTAGATGTGAAGGCCAGAGAAGTAGGGGGGGACACGTGGACTCTGCGGGGAGCACACTGGGCCATGCCAGCTTCCACGGCTGCATGCCTCCGGAGAACTGGTCCAAGAGCCTCGATCTCCGGGCCCCCGTCTCTCCGTCTGCAAAAAGGGCACCGTGCGTCACTCAGAGAAGCACGGGGCTTGCCAGTGAAGCCACAGACCTTGACCCAGGGCCTGGCATGGAGCAGGTGCTTCTCGTGGGAGTGATGGTGACCGGTGTGCTTGGGGCAGAACTCCGGTGCCCACTGACAGAGTCCACTGGATGAGGGTCTGTCCTCAACAGGGAAGTGGGGCGCAGGCTCCCAAACATAAAGCTCTGCAGGGCCTGGCGGGACCTCCCGAGGGACTGGGCAGGGTGCAAGCTGGGACGTGGGACTCAGGGAGATGGACAACACGCCAGTGGCCCAGCTGCAGGGGACAAGGTCTCCTCAGGTCCAGGCCACGGGGCCAGACAGGAATTCGGGCCTGGAATGGTCAGATCTTCCAATTTCAAGAGAAGCCAAAAATCTGCACTGTTGTATGAAATCTGCCAATTTTTAAACATCGACAACCAGACGGCATGGCCCAAACAAAGCCTGTCCGGGGCTGAAACAGGCCCAGAGCGCCCCACTGTGAGAGCGCTGGAGGTAGCGTCCTCTGGAAAGGAAAGGGGGAAGCGATGGAGAAAAGCCCCGCGCCTCGGCCATGACCAGCCGAGCTGAGGGACTCTGGTACCGGCACCGGCCTGCGGAACGTGCGCTGTCGACAGCCCGTCCTGGAGTTGCTCGGCCTACACTCTGGTCTTGATGGGAGCAGGAGGAGGCTGCAAGGCAGGGGGGGAGGGGCAGAGGAAAAGGGCAATGGGCTGTCTCCAGGCCCCAGAGGGGGCTGAGCAGGCTTGGGGTCAGATCACCTCAGTACCTGCTGGACCACTAGCAACCTCCCTACTGGCCTTGGCCTCTTCAGGGCCGGACTGTCTGCAGCGACCAGGTCCCTGCACCCCGGATTTCTGGACTGAGGCCCCACACTAGAGCACACCAGTACCACATAAAACCAGGGGCGACAGAAGAGCACCGGCTTCAGGGGCTGACGTGTGTACAAGCTCCAAAGCGCGCCCAACATTCAGCTTCCTCTCTGGTGGGATTGCTTCCCGCACTTTCAAGCAGACTTCCATACTGAGGCTCAAAATCCTCAGGAAGTCTGAGAAGAACTTGAGACAGGGCTTTTGCTGGACGAACAGTGCAGGGAAACTGCAACAACACCGGGCTGGCATTTCCTAGGCCCAAGGCTGTCCTCTCCGGGTCAGGGGCACGTTCTCTGCATGAGAAACAAGCGTGCGAGACAGTGCTGACATGCCCACGAGCGAGGCACGCTGAATGCTTGGTATGCAAGAGCGCACCCAAGTCAGTCCTGGGATGGCGATACTGCCACCGACACCTGCGCTGTTCCGGGAACCCCTCGAGGCAGAGATAAAAGCACGTGCCTGAGGTCCCAGAGCCAGGCAGCGGCAGGGACAGGGCCTAACTCAGGCGCACTCAGGCCTGGGCCCTGGTTTCCCAAAGCGCTACATCACCCTGTGTGAAGAGAGTGGAGATCAGAGCTCCCGCCAGATGCCCCCTCCACCGGCTTACCCAACAGGCCTGCCCACCGGTCCCCGTTGCTCAGGCTCCAGGCTGAGCGGCACTGACCAGCCCCGGTGCGCCATCAGCTGAGCTCTCTCTCACCCCAGGACCTTGGCAGGCACGTGTCCCAAAGCATCCTTCCCAGTCTGTCCCTTTTCTCCTAGTGCCTCGGCTTTCAAGTGTCAGCTTAGATGTCACCGTCTGGTGGCATCTGGATGAGGTGGGCCTCCCTTCTTCAGTGCCCCCGACCCTAGACTGCCCAGGCTAGCCCTGCTCTGTGACTCACTGGTCCCCCTGAAGCCTCACCCACCGGGACAGGGACCATGGCTGTCATTCCCAGCAGCGAGAGAAGGTGGCGCGCAAGTTGCACAGGCAAAAGTCAGTGGGAAGCCCGCGGGGACTCAGTGCTTTAAGTTATTCAGACTGTCCCCTTCAGGAGCAAGCAGCTGGTTCTTCTCAAGGCCGGGGCGGGCCCATGCGCTTCCTTGGGAACAGAAGGCGACGCAAGAAAGTCGAACAACTGAGGCAACCGCGCCCAGGACAGGACAGGAAGGGCAGGCAGCCCTGGGGCTGCAGAGAGAGCCCAGGGGCCAGTAGGGCTATGGCCACTGGGAGAATACCCGGACTAACCCCCAGGAGGGGAGGGACGAGTCCTCACCGGTCCACTTCACAGATGAAGAAACTCGGAAAGGAAGCTCATCCCGAGCACAGGCAGAGTGGGCCTTGGACGCGGACCGTCTCAGCCTGGCCTGGATGCCAGCCTCTGCCACCTCGGAGGAGGGCCCGGCCCTCGTCAGCGCTGAGGCGGGGCAGCTGGAGATGCTCCCGCGCTCCGGCCGTCCCGGGAAGCAGCGTCGTCGCTGTGGCCTCAGACACCAACGTGCCCTTGTAGAAATGGTCCCCAGGCCACAGCAGCAGCCCCTCCTCTACAGCAGGGAGAGTGGAAGAATCTGGGACCAAGCCCAGTTGAAGGCTCTGGGAGAGTCGGGGGCATCCGGAGAGCCACAGCTTGCAGTTGAGCCTGAGAGTGGACTTAGGAATCGGTTTCCTGGGGGAGCAGAAGAGAAAAAGAAATGGGAGGGGGGAGAGTCTACCATAAAAAGTAAGTGAGGTCAGCAGGATTCCTTCATGGAAAGGGTGGAATTAGCATATGGCCTCGGCTGCCAAGGGAGGCCGCAGGAGCAAGCCATGCAAATGAGCTCAAGACACAATTAGACATTTTTCTGGACGGTGACAGAGGGGACTGGAGAAGGCAAGCAGGTCACACTTCACTCAGGGCGGCCGGACACGTCACTGGGGAGGAGCCTGCAGAGCCCACTGCGCCCAAACACCAAGCAGGCGCCCGGAGGGCAGGGCTGGGGGACGCAGGCAGAGGCCGCTGACTGGCCATGCTGGCATCCCGGCCAGAAGGCCCACAGCAGGGGTTCTCCCACCCGCCACGAACTCCCCAAGATGCCTTGGGCGGCACCTGCCAACCGGCTGCACAGGCCCCGTCTGGCCCTCGGCACCTACACCAAAGCCCTGGCCCTGCAAGGCTGCACAGTCGCGGCTGCCCCTGCACTGGGCCCCGGCCGCAGAGAGGACCAGGGTCCCTGGCCTCGAGGAGCTCACCGTCCAGCGGTCAGCGGGGGAGACGCAGGAACCAGCAAGAGCAATGCAGCAAAGCACATCGAAGCGCGAGGCCACGTTCCTGCACGAGCACGGACGAGGGGACTGAGCAGCCGGGCGGGGCTGCCGGAAAGCTGAGCGAGAGGCCGTTCCGGGCAGAGGACGCAGCAGGAGGCTACGGAAGCCCAGGCTGCCAGCGCCTCGCGGAGGATGCTGAGCCTGCAGTTCCCCAGGACCTTTGGGGAGAGGGCCAAATCACCTCGAGCTTTGCGAAACGGGACGGAATGACCGGAGGCGCCAACTGCTGGCCCGTGGACCAGCTATGACTCAACAGCAACAACTCGGGACAGCTGTTCCCAATCTACGGGAGAGGCAGCACATGTGGCCACCCAGGGAACAGAAAACGCGGGTCCTGGTGAGGGACACAATTTATTAGGCCCTCTCCAGACCGACCGGCTCTGAGGTCCGCCTGGGGGTGCGCGCTGCCCGGGCTGTCTCGTTTCGTCAAGCTCTCTGGGCCCCCTTTGCCTCAAGCGC
>PVHY01020668.1:0-18107 GCA_004024945.1 Uropsilus gracilis
AAGGAAGGAAGGAAGGAAGGTGGGAGGGAGGAAGGAGGAAGGAAGGGGTGAAGGGAGAGGAAGGGAGGGAAGGGGGAGGGAGTGAGTGGGGGAGGGAGGGGGTAAGGAAGGGAGGGAGGGAGGGGAAGGGAGGGAAGGGAGGAGGGTAGAACAGCTGGAATCCAAGATGATCAGCTCTGTTGGGAGGTGCCTGTCTGGGCCTACCTGGTGGGCACAGTGTATTCAGCCCAGCTTTGAGGTTAAAATATATTTTAATAGATTTTGTTAAGATAGTCATCTTTAAACCTTTGCATAAAATGGGATTTTTGGATATATTTTTTTGTAGTTTCTTGAAGAACAATTGATATATTTCACATCTTTGTATTCCCTGGGGTTCACCCACCACCTCCCCTCCCTGACCATGCCCACTCATCCCCACCCCCACCCCCAGTAGTGTTCTTTAGTTTGGTTATTGACTTGTTTTGACTTTTCCTCCTGGCCTTTTGCTTGTTTTTCCTATATCCCATATATTAATGACACCCTTTGGATTCTGTCTTTTTCTTTCTGACTTGTTTCTGCTAATATGATTTCTTCCAGGTTCATCCATGTTACCTCAAATGCATCAAATTTGTCATTTTTAATTGATTGAGGAGTAATATTCCACTGTGTATATGTACCACATCTTTTTCATCCATTCATGTGTTTTGGGACATTTGGGTTGTTTCCATGTTCTCGCAATTATAATTAGTGCTGCAATAAACATACTTTATATAAGTATTGAGTTCTCCTTTGGGTAGATTCCCAGAAGAGCAATTGCTGGGTCAAATGGTAGTTCCATTTTCATTAGTTTGAGGGTCCTCCACACAGCTTTCCATAGTGGTTGGACCAGTTTGCATTCCCACCAGCAGTTTAAGAATATTCCTTTCCACATCCATGCCAGCACTTATTGTTGCTTGTTTTTTTGATGTGGGCCATTCTTATCGGTGTGAGGAGGTTATTTTATGGAAGAAGGGGCCTGTGGAGGAAGCATGTAGGTCTGGCGCCCACTTGAGTCACTTTGCAACATCCTTGTATGGAAAGATGCCAGCGTGAGTCTGCAGCTCCATCTGGCTCTCAGGCATTGGTGGGTGTTCCCTTGGCCAGTGCTTGGGAAGGTGGCAGGAAGGCTGGGCTTAGTGTACAGCACATGCCCCCCATCCCCAGGGGGAGATCAGACCTGAGAGCTCACATAGCTCATCATCTCAGCCTGAGCACACCTGATAAAACACCAAACCTTTGATAATATAGTCTTAATGGCGCTATTTGGGGGAAAGGGCTCAGCATGGCTATCTGATATTTGGCTTTAATTTAATATTTATCATAGACTTTTTCCTCTTTGGGTGATCATTTTTCAAATATTTTTATTTTTATATAAAATTTGTTTACATTTCTTTTGTTCTCACCCTTTGGGAGTTCCTACCTTCCCTCCCCCCTGCCCCCCTCTCTGGTTGTTCCATCATTTCTTTCACTGCCAGTTATTAGTCAATTTTTAGTATATTGGATTCTTCCTTTTCTTTCCTTGAACCGGCCCAGAACCGAGGGGCTAGAGGACTCCCCCCCATTTTCACCTGGTTCCCTTGGGAGCCAGGCCACTATACCCATGGAGGCTCTGCCTTACCCTTGCAGACCTCACCAGAATGGGGGGGCAGTGCCAGGTGCACAGGCCAGTGGGGGGCACGGGGACAGGGTTAGGGGAAGGGAGGTCATTATCACCCCCTCTGGGTGATGATTTTAACTGTGTAAAACGAAGGGGAACCATCTCCTCTGTCCCTCTGACTTACTGTGCCGCGTCCTTCCCCCGCAGAAAGGACCGAAGAGCACAGAGACTTGTGCAGAGCCCTTGGCTTCATCAAGGACGTGATCGCGGCTGTGGATCTGAGAGTCAGCGAGTACGAGAAGAACCAGAAGTGGCTGGAGATTCTCAACAAGATTGAAAACAAGACGTACACGAAGCTCAAAAACGGCCACGTGTTCAGGAAGCAGACTCTGCAAAGCAAGGAGAGGACGCTCCTGCACGAGGGCCTGGTGTACTGGAAGACCGCCACGGGCCGATTCAAAGGTACTGCGGCTCAGGGGGGTGGCTCCCCCTCCTGGCATGCCTGGTTGCGGGTGCAAAGCACAGGGTTTTAGAGAGAAGCATTTCAGAGAAACAGGTGCCCACACACACAGGCACACACTCACAGAGATACACACAGACACACACTGACAGAGACACACACACAGATACACACAGACACACACAGAGACACACACAGAGACACATACACAGACACATACAGAGACACACAGAGACACACACACAGAGACATATACATGGAGACACACACTCAGACATAGACATACACAGACACACACAGATACAAAGATACACAGACACCTACATGGGGACACACAGAGACACATAAAGGCACACACAGACACACAGAGATACACACAGATATACACAGAGACACACAGGGACATACACACAGACACGCAGACACACACAGAGACACACACAAACACAGAGAGACACACAGGCACGTACAGACACACACAGAGACAGACACACCACATTCAGTCATAGACACACACAGACACACACAAACAGAGACACACAGGCACACACACACACAGAGACACACACATACAGAGATACACGCACATTCATACACACACACAGAGATACACACAGACACACACACATTCAGACATAGATACACAGAGACACTCTCAGAGAGATACACACAGAAACATACCCAGAGAGACACAAACACAGACACACTCACAAACACAGAGAGACACACACAGACACATATAGACACATAGGAAGGCATACACATTCAGACATAGACAAACACAGATACACAAAGAGACACACACAGAGACACACACATACAGAGACATACACATTCAGACATAGACACACACAGAGACACACAGAGACACATACACAGACATACACACAGAGACACATACATGGAGACACTCAGGCATAGACACACACAGACACACACAGAGATATACACAGACACACACCAGGGTCCATAGCAAGATCCATGTAGGACCTTGTCGTTGTGGACTGCAGCAGGTAGGCATGGGCAGCATTGCCTGAGCTTGGCGGACATTTGTCGTGCTAAGCAAAATTCTTCCTACGGCTGATGAGCCCACCGGTGTGTGATGTTTGAATCAAAGGCGCTGAGGAGGCTGTTGATTGTTGGCACAGAAATCCTGTCCTGCTGAATAGTGAAATCGATGTGTGGAAAGTGAGACCAGATGCCCACCCACCTAGAGCCGGAGCATGCCAGGCCTGCTGAACCGTCAGGCATGGGAGGGAGGTGTGAGCTGTTTGTCGTCTTTGCCCAGTGATCCCGTGTGTAAACAGGCACGTTGACAATTGTACCTGCTCTTCCTTAAAGCTGCTCTTTGCCAGGGGGCGTTCCCTTGACTCTTCATCTCGGTAGCCTCTCAAGCTGTCTGCTCCAGTTCCTAAGGGCCTGTGTTGTCTGAGCCAGGCTCCCCAACCCCCGGCCACTTGCTGAAGCTGAAGCACCTCTGATGCCTACAGGTTTCTGATGCTCAGTCTCCTCCGGGGGATCCTGATTGTGTCATCCTGGGGAGGGAGCCTGAGGCTAGGAATGCCTAAGGGCTTGTGGGGAAGGGGGCAATAGGCCCTTGTCCTTAGTACATCTTTCTTGGGTATGTGCGGAGAGGGAGAGGTTGTTGACATCTGGTTTTTCCAAGGCCGCTTCTGGAGGATCACCAGCGCGTGTGGTGGCCGAGCTGATGACTGAAATGGGGCGTTCTGAGTAGCAGCTCAAGATGTTGCAGCTACATTCAGTGCAGTTAGACCACGAGCCACAGCTGAAGTGTTCACCACACTCCGTAGTTCCAGTTGCTCCATCGCCTGCTCTTTATCCGTTTTGTAGAATCAGTGGTTTAGTGACTTTGCAAGAATGTGTCCCTGTGATGGTTGGTTTTATGAATTGTTTCTTAAGGAATGGTGAGATGAAGCAGGATAGCAGATTTGTATGCAGAATTCAAGGAAGAAGTTTTAATCAGATAACATTTTAAATTGAGCTCTTCCTCCCTTCCTTCCCACAAAATACTAAGAGTGTACTTTGTTCTACCAGACTCATCTTTCTATAGGACACTTTTCTTCTGTTTCTGAAAACGACACCTGTACATTTTTTCTGGAGAGTTAGGCTCATCCATTGTCACACACACAGACCTGCACACTAACACACAGCTCATTTAGTCAATTATCTATAAAGTCAAGCTTGGCCGACAAAGTAGAGGGGTGTGTATAAAAGGTTTATAATTTTAATGAAACTTAACCATTTCAAGTATCTATCAGCATATTTCATAAAGGTGTTTGAGCCCTGCTTTGCTTCATGAATGTTTGCAATGTTTTTTCTTTGAAGATATCCTGGCTCTCCTTCTCACTGATGTGCTGCTGTTTTTGCAAGAAAAGGACCAGAAATACATCTTTGCAGCTGTTGTAAGTATATGGCCACGTGATGCTTATTCTAATTGACTTAATCTCACCTCTTGGAAACTGCCTGGAATTCCCAGTGAGATGAAATGCTACTGATGTGAAAATGCTCCTGCTCTCATCCCACTACCAATGATGTTGGTTGTTAGTAACAAGCATCCAGTTAGGTTGGACTGAACCATTGATCAGGACTGAGAACCAGCTGGTTCATCAGTTTAACAGTAGTGAAGCTATTAAAGTGCTTTGCCATGGCACTCAACCCCAGTGACCCTCTTTGGTGGCAATGTGGTCTTTCTTCTGGACCTACCTCCCCCACCCCCAATGCTTGAGCTTCCCTCAGCTCCAGCAGCTGAATGTGATTTGGAGGAGTGGCAGGTCACCTCTGGCACCTCCCTTTCTCCAGTCTCCTTGCACGGTGCCAGCTGTACCGTCACTATCTTGATGATCCTTCTACCATCACTTCCTGGCAATGGAAGTGTGGAGATGAGTTTTTATTTTTGCAGTAATGCTGCTGATTTCCAAGATGTTCCTCTGACTAGTTTGTTGTATTCCGTTCACCTCATGGCCAGTGCTGAGTCAGATTAGCAGCAAGCCAGGCTGGGTGGCATTTCTCATGCAGGGTCTTATGGTCCAGAAATGACCTCCTTGCAGACGGCGGCATCAGTGAGCTCCTTGCAAGCACCATGGAGTTTCGGGTCCTCTCAGAGGAAAGAATCTGAGATGCAGCATCCATCTGGGCATGATTACAAAGCTTTCTAAATGCTTCTAATCCAGTGAATAAGAGCATCTGTGGGGCCCCTTAGCAGATGGCATCAGCTCCAAGTGGCACATCCTTTGGCTAAGTCAGAACTCAGCGAAGTTTCTGGAATGCTGTTCAGAGAATACGAAGTGCAGTCCGGCTCAGCAATGGCTGCTGGGGAGGGAGAGGCTGGAGCAGGACCTCAGCTGCCTGCCCTTACCTGTCCGCCTGCTCTGCAGACTCCATCCCCTTGGTCATCTAACACAGAACCTCTCAGCTGCACAACGATGCCAACTGTGTAAAGGCCTTTCACATGGCCACACCAGTGACCAAGAGGCAGCCTTCACCACATCCTCGTGTTGCTGACCCTTTTGAAGGATACAGATGGTGAATGTCATGGAAACCTGCTGACCTGTCTGGCAGCTTCTCCTTGGGGTGCTCTGAGAGAACACAGAGAACATAAGTGACAAGGTGGTGACATTCTGGTTGACCAGCAGGCTGGGCAGAGCCTTGCTGCAGGAGAAGACACATTTTGAGTACATTTTTATAGACACAAAAGCTGCATCCAAACCACAGACCCGAGAGAGAAGCAGATCCTCATCCTGGGAGGCTGGTGGTGTAGGCCAGGGACCTACTATGCATCGGAAAATGGACCAGTCCCTTGTGTTCTAAGGTGGCAGAGCGCATGGGTTCAGTCAGCTGTGATGCTTGAAATGTGGCTTGAACATGGCTTGAAATCTGGTCTACCCCCCTCATCTGATGTTAAGAGCCGTGTGTGCTGCTAGTGGCACACACCTTCCAGAGACTGAGGGCTGTGGGACTGTCACCCAGCCAAGGCCGGAAGCGAGGCAGCGCAGCTCAGCTTGGTGAGGTGTCTTTGGCCTCAGCCCACAGTCGGATGCTGCTGATGCTACTTCCTGGAGATGTTCGCTTGCACGTGGCCGCGTTCACCCAGGCAAGCCACATCGTCGTCAGTGCCAGGGAGCCCTGAGGAGGCATCAGCCTGAGAGTCAAATCTGCTGTTTGACCTGATGCTTTTCAATCCCTTCATGCAGATCTCCTGCAACAGCTTGTAGGCCATGCGTGTCTTCTCATTTAGTCTCGAGGGAACAGATACTTTGGTGAGGGATGCATAGCACTCTGGATTTCCTCATGCACGCACATAGTGGAAGGATCAGGTCATGTTCCTGGAAGGAAGTTTAGTTTCTGTAAAAAAAGAGTCAGCTAGGATGTGTAGGAAGACCTGCATCTCTGAAGGCAATAGAAAGGATGGGTGTTTTCAATAGCCAAGAGGTGTAAAGAACCGGCTGCAGGGTGCAAGAAAGGATGAGACAGATGACTGAACCACTGGAGCTGATGGCTGATTGGAAGCATGAACCAAAACAGCAAGTTTATTGCCGTGGTGACCAATATTTAAAGATCCCAGAGAATGTTTTATGACCAGTCAAACAAGGGAGACAAGTGGCAGCTGTACAATTAAATTGGGTAAAATATCAGTTCCCGTGAGATAATTGGGGGCAGGGGATTCACCCATAAATGTGTTGGTATCTCCCAAAAAATGTTCCTTAAGGTAAACATTGGAGGAATGGGGACACAGCTGCCCACCGGAGGCCAATCATGCCAGTCCAGCTTCAGTGTCCTGAAGACAGATAAGAGCGGAATGAAGTGTTCTTCACTCCTAGCATGAGCCCTGACTGGTCTCAGCTTGCAGCCTCTGACCAAGAGGGTCATTTGAGAATGAATAATAAACAAGGGAGCATGGAGAGGTGCAAGGGAGAAATCCAAAGCGAGAGGCCCCTGAAGCTCTAGTTACACCTGAAACCCCAAATGGTGCTGCTCATGGGCACAATCAGCTGCTTGGTGGAGTCACACATGTGGCCAAGGTCATAGTGTCTTCATCTCCTGCGGCAGGTCCCCTCCCCTGTCTGCAGTGGGTGGGGAATGAGAATGGGTGAACTGGGCTGGGCTTGATTGCGCTGCTGGGAAGACTGGGCACAGTAGTGAGTGGTGAGTGATAGCCCCTCTCAGAGCAGGGACTACACAGTGTAGCCAGGGTGCTTTTAAAAAAAAATTTAATTTATTGCATTTTTAAAATTGATCGCCTATCTATCTATCTATCTGTCCGTCCGTCCGTCCGTCCGTCCATCCATCCACCCACCCACCCACACCTTGCACCCACCCACCCACCCACCCACCCATCCATCCACCCACCCATCCATCCACCCATCCATCCATCTCATTGTTGTCTACCCTGAGGTTCTCCCACCACCTCATCACCCATGAACCATCATCTTAATCTCTTGTGCCCATCTCTCCCCCAATTTTAAACTCTTTCCCCTTGCTCTATGCTTCAGTTCTGCTGACAGTTCATTAGTTTTAAGTTTTCCTTGTCCTTCTGTTTGTTAGTTTCCCCTCTATCCTACATCTAGGCAAGATCATCCAGGATTTCTCTTTTTCTTTCTGGCTTATTTCTGCTGGCATGATTCCTTCTAGCTCTACCCATGTTATCACATATACATCAAGTTTGTCTTTTTTGATGGCTGAATCATAGTAGCCAGTGTTCTTAAGTGAGGATCTCTGTGAGGGAGAAGCAATCTTCTGCTTTTCCCCAAGAACCCAGAAATGTAGACATTTTATTTCTTAGCAAATGGAATCCTCCAGTTTTTCAATATCAACAGCTAATCTTCAAAGATAATCTTATTTGTAGATGCTGTGGCAAAGAAAACCAAACCAAACATTTCTGTTGGGTGTATTGGAAGGTCATTGTATCGGCATTATTTTTAACTTCTGCTTGAATGTATTTTTTTTTAATTTTTAAATTTCATTGCATATATGTGCATGTGCGTGTGTGTGTCTACCCTGTGGTTCTCCCACCATCTTATGTATTGGCAATTTTTGACACCTCCCCCCAAAGCAGACAGGTAAGATCCTTTCCTATAGATTTCACTTGAATTCTTAATTATCCTTGGGCTGGGCTGGTGTGTGACAGCAGGAATAACAGCAGGCACATCCCAGATGCCTCCTGGTCGAGTTCCTTACTGCCACTTCCTACCCACAAGCTCAGCTGGAGCTAAACCACCTGAAGCCACCACCTCCCTCTTCCTGCAGCATTACCTCGTTCAAATAATCTCCTTCTTGAGGAGGGCTGCAGAGACTCAGACCTCCTCCGCCTCTTTGAAAACTGAAGAAGCTAAAACTGCACTTGAAGGAGGGAAAGCAGATAAGATCTGTGATGGAATCCGGTTGCTACTGGATTTTAACCAAACTCAGGAGCAATCACTATTTGGAGAGGAGGATACCGCTTCCATTTGCAGAGGCAGAGCTCGGAACTGGGCAGCCAATGGTCTTCTTCCGTCATGATGGGGGGGTGTGTGTGCATATGCATGCGTGTGTGCTTTTGTGTGTCTGCTCAAAGCCTGGACAGAGAGGCACCCTGGGTCCACCCATGCACACGGTGGCAAGCATGGTGAGCTGTGTGCCCCTGGGAAGCCAGCAGAAAGGAGTCAGCAGGGCGGGATGGAGTGGCGAGCTTTGCAGGAAGGCGTCGCTTAGTCTGTAAGGAAGAAGCAAAAACCACATCATGCAACCAACTTTATAAACAGTGGTGGAAGCCTCAGACCGAAGAAGATTCTTCCTGCTTATCCAAACTGTTCCTCCTGCCAGTATTCTTCGGCTATCCGCACAACTAGAGTTCCCCACCCAAGTTACTCTCAGGATCAGAATTCTTTGGGTCACCCATCGTTAGAATGGGACACTGGAGAGTCGCCGCACATCTTGGTGGAAGAGGTTCATCGTGATGTGGCTGTAGATGTTAGCTTTCTCTCCATTCCTCTCTCATGTGCAGTTACGCTGCATCGCATTCTAGAAGCAGGTATGGTGTGCCTGCTCCAGGCACAGCGCTGTGGTGGACAGAGAAAAAGATGAGTCAGACCCTTTGCTATTCACTCAGGGCTTGGGCAGTGGGTGGGAAGAAGCGCTTACAGTTAGAACTACAGACCTTTCATTGCTATCTTTTGTAGCCACAGAGGTCATTGGTTGTATCTAGAGAATCCATCTTGTCCCCCCATTCTGGACACTTTGTTTATTCCTTTGCACTGGGGTTTTGGGGTCCCTTCTTCTTCTTGCAGCAGTGCTGCTGCTAACGGCTCCCTCCACAAACCCCACCCACCTTCCGTTGTTCCCATTTCTTCTCAACATTTGACACCCTATTTCCTCCCCATGTCCTCCTAGGACAAGCCCTCCACCCCCAACAGTTTTGATTTTTTTTCCCCCTACTGCACTGCTTGTTGTCTCTCTTTAGAAGTTGTCCTTTCAGGAGATGCAAACTAAAACCACAATGAGATACCACCTTACATCAGTAAGAATGGCCCACATCCAAAGAATGGACCACAACAAGTGCCGGCGAGGATGTGGAGAAAAAGGAACGCTTTTACACTGCTGGTGGGAATGTAAACTGGTCCAACCACTATGGAAAGCTGTGTGGAGGACCCTCAAATGAATGAAAATGGAACTACCATTTGACCCAGCAATTGATCACTTGGGAATCTACCCAAAGGAGACCTCAATGCTGTACAAAGGGACACCTGTGCCCGGATGTTTATTGCAGCACTATTTATAATTGCAAGGACTTGGAAGCAACATAAATGCCCCAAAACAGATGACTGGATGAAAAAAATGTGGTCTATATACACGATGGAATATTACTCATCAATCAAAAATGACAAATTTGATGACTTTATGATCACATGGATGTACTTGGAAGAAATCATATTAGCAGAAACAAGTCAAAAAGAAAAAGAAAGAAACCAAGTGGTTTCACTAATATATGGGATATAGGGAAAAAAATAGAAGCCACGAGGAAAAGTCAAAACAAGCTAAGCATCAAACTGAAGTACACAACTTTGGGCGGAGGGGGGGGGAAGGGGGGAAATGGTGGGGAGGGTAGGGGGGGTAAATACCTGGGATTACAATGATGTGAGGTTTATACATAATTTTTTTTAAAAAGTTGTCCTTTTAAAGGACCCATTTTTAAATGCAGACATTTACCTCTCTCCTCCTATTCTATCTTCTGGTCAACCTATACACCCTGGAGATCTCACTAACTTCCACAGCGCTTCAGAGAGGCTTGGAATGAGATAAAGACTCACCTGACATCGTTGCTCCCCTAATCTAGCAAGTTCTGTGAGACCCTTGTTATTTAAGGTAGCAGGCATTTCACCTGCCTGTCCTGTTCCACGCAGGACCAGAAGCCATCCGTTA
This sequence comes from Uropsilus gracilis, assembly GCA_004024945.1. Taxonomy (NCBI): domain Eukaryota; kingdom Metazoa; phylum Chordata; class Mammalia; order Eulipotyphla; family Talpidae; genus Uropsilus; species Uropsilus gracilis. Next base: position 10,491 of record PVHY01020668.1, read on the forward strand.
TTTCCCTTCAGAAGCTTATTGCTCGAGAGGTTGCTAATGAGGAGAGAGGGATGTTTCTCATCAGCGCCTCCTCTGCTGGTCCTGAGATGTATGAAATTCATACCAACTCCAAGGAGGAACGGAATAACTGGATGAGGCGAATCCAGCAGGCGGTGGAAAGGTAACGTTGCCTTCTGTCTGTACTCTAGGGAATGACCTCATTCTTTTGGGGAAAATATTCTAACTATGTCTCCCTGCATGAAAACGTTGCCTCAGTCAGAAAGCTCTGCTCCCTGCCCCCCACACCCACCTGCCGTAGCTCCTCCTTGTCTGCTGCTTTGTTCGCCACACCTCCCCGCATGGCATGCACTACCTCCCCCCGCCTGTGTGAATCCCACTCAACGTTGGTGCCCCTGTTGGCTGATTTCCTTCATGAAGACTTCAATCTCAGAAGTCTGTCCCTCACCTGAAATCCTTTAGCACTTTGCTCTCTCTCATCTCTTTGGTGTGTATCCTATAAACTGCCTTCTGGCTACAATCGTTTTTGTATATCTGTGCCTATTAGATTGGAAGCCCCTTGAGGGCAGGGACCATACCTCATGTTTCTCTGGGTTCCTAATTCTGGAGACTCATGCAATAAACATTTTTAGATCAGTGGATCAATGTGTTCTAAGTCAATTTAGTCCTCATTCTTTGTACAACTATAAGGGGGGGGGGTAGCAGGATGGGTAAGCTCATTCTTGGTCATAATTTGATCTTGAATGATGTGTTATAAAAGTTTCCCACATCTACCATAGCCCTCCCTGGCACCCTACCTTCATCCCCTCCAACCCCTCTAAGACTAGTAGCACCCAAATGTAGTGGAAAGGAAAAATTATTTGAGATGTACCTAATGCTGCTGTTGGGGTAGGAGGGCGGTGATAGAGGGAGAAGGAGGATGTGTTCATGTTTGTTGTATGAAATCTCTGAGGTATCCTGTACTCCTGGTCACCTCAAGTTGAGCAAGGTCCTTTATGCACTCAGGAAAGCCATCTGTCTTGGTGAGGGGGCCTGATGAACTCTCTCTCAGCTGAGCTTCTCTTTGTTAATTCTGCCAAGTCCCCATGTCTTTGTGGTCCTTTGTTTTCAGTTGTCTCTTTTGACTGTGGTCTTTTTAAAGTTGCCCAGAAGAAGAAGGGGGAAGGACAAGTGAGTGTGATGAAGAGAGGCGGAAAGCAGAAGCAAGAGTGGCCAAAATCCAGCAATGTCAAGGTACATCCCAGTCACCTCTGATTCCCCGGCCAGAAGCCCAGACATCACAAGCGGGAGATTGTGCCTGATGATTTCTGTGCAACCAAGCCCACCCTGATGTCTTGTAAAAAGAACAACAGCAAAATGCCCGCTGGCACTAGAACGTGAAGAAAAACATATAAAAATTTCTGTTGATAACAGAAACAATAATAACTGTGGGCCTGTTATAGGGCAACCCCAAAGGGAAATGGGATAACCCATATGCGAGTCCTCATCCACATGCTTAATAAAACTCAGAATAAGACCCCAGGGAGGAACACATAGGAAGACCAAGAAAAAGTTTATTTTTAAGGGAAATGAAAAGAGGGGGAACATATACACACAGAAAGAGAAAGAGGAGAGAGGAGAGGGAGGAAAAGAGCTAGAGAAAGAGCGAGAGATATGGAGAGAGAAATGGTCAGTATGTCTTGCCCACAACACTGCTTGAGCTGGGATCCCAGGTGCATGCTGAAGGCTGGCAAAACCAAGGCCCTTCTAGCCCACACAGATTCCATTTTATACCAAGCATGGCTGCTTAACTCCACCCTCAGTTCCTAGCAACCCCCCCCCATCCCTTTTCAAGAAGTCAAGAAACTTGGCAGACCCATGGCATGATGGGAGTTGTAGTTCTCAGAGCCTGGGGTCTCTTGCATGGAGGTGGCACTGGAGTCTATTTGGGACATATTGCTCCCCTGGCAGGGAGTATGGAGAAGATGGGCATTGGCTGGCTCTATTTTCCACTGGTTTAATTTCAGATCCCAGCACTACCAATAGGTCACAGGTGCCTAAATTTGCACAAGGAACCCTAACACTTGATGTTTAGTGTCCAGGTCTGTGAAGTCAGCAAATTAGGTCCTCACTCAGAATCTGTGGGAGGTGGAGTGTGGATGTCAGCGTCTTAAACTCCTCCAGTGACCCAGGGGTTGAGGGTCTGAGGACCCCTGCAGTCAATACTGGCTAAGGTTCCTTTAAGCTTTAAGTTCTGTGACATGCTGGAATCAGAGGAAAATGAGGCATGCAAGGACGGTGAAAGAAATGGGAGGTTTAGGGATAAAAAAGTCAACCAGTGTGTTTGGATCTGACCGAGCCCACCTGAAGCCTGGTAGTTCGAGGCTGTTGCATGTTTTCCCTCACGGGTCTGGCTCATCACAGACACCGCTGCCTCCGTTTCCTTTCCTGAGCTTCATGTTGAGTCTTAACAGAAAGCAGCCTCAGTAAATGGAGAATAGCTCTGCGAGCTTTTCTGGAAGAGGGGACTGGGAAAGGAAGCAAGTGTTTATCAGGTACCTGAGCTATGGGAAAGATGATGGAGGCTTAGAGAGCCATCAGCGGCTGCCCTGAAAGTCTCGGTCTGCCCCAGAGACATGTCACCTGCTCGCTGGTGGGCCGTGGCCTTTTCTTGAAGCTTGGATTTCCACATTAGTGGCTCAGGGCATAACCTTTCATGGTAAATGCTGTTTCACAGAGATTCTCAGTAACCAAGACCAGCAAATTTGTACATATTTGGAAGAGAAGTTGCACATCTATGCTGAACTCGGGGAGATGAGTGGATTCCAGGATGTCCATCTCGAACCCCACCTCCTCATTAAACCCGATCCAGGAGAGCCTCCCCAGGCCGCCTCATTACTGGCGGCAGCTCTGAAGGAAGGTACGTTGCCTCCGAAAGGATTTGTTTAGACAAATTCAGATACTGTTTATTGAACACCTACTATGTGCCGTGCATTGTGGTCCTGGTGCTGTGGGTCCAGCCGAATGAGCCAAAACCCTGTTCCCCTGGGACTTCTATTCCAGACAGGGAATGATTATATCAGATTGTGTCAAGTGCTGTGAAGAAAAATAAGCGGGTTGAGCGGCTGGGGGCAGGTGGGTTTTCATTTTAGATGGGGTGACCAGGAGGACTTCTTTGATATGGGGCTAGGTCAGCAGACACAAAGGACATGTGAAAACCAACTAGATGCCTAGAGAAAGAATGTGCCACACCAAAGAACAGCAGGTACAAAGGTCCTGAACAGGTAAATGCCAGACTTATTTGAGGAAGAGCAAGGAGACCAGTGTAGGCAAGAGTTTAAGGCTGGGGACTGGCTGGAACGTATCAGTGTTAACTGGACTTTGAATATCATTCAGCTTAAGCTGGGGAGTATTTGATTTATGTCTTTAAAGGAACCTTCTGGCTGGAATAGATTAGCTGGGGCAAAGTACAGATATACTGGCGATAGCAGTCTAGGGGAAGGCCTTGGGAGCTGGTGGATGAGGTCGGGAGAATGAGATCATTGGAAATGAGAAAGTCAAGGAGATGAGCATCCAGGGTATTGCAGGATCTGTGTTCCTGGAATTTAAACTCATGGGGGATTTTGACAGAAATAGCTTTGGGGGAGGGGATGAACTGGCCCCAGGTGCTAAAGTCGTTTAGACACTCAGTGGATGACAGATGGCAGGAAGCAAAAATCGAGTGATGTCAGCTGCTGGAGCAGACTTAGGGAGGGGATTGGAGGGGTGGGATGGAGTCAGTAGCATCTGGAAGTGATGTGGGCCAAAGGGGCTGCCACCTGAGAGTGGCAGGGGTGACAGTTGCTCAACACAGGGGTGGTTGAGTTACAGACCAGGGACTACGTGTGCCTACTGCCCGTTTGTGCAAATGCGGTTTTATTGGGACCAACCATGTCTGCCTGTTTGTGTGTCCTCCGTGCTGTGATGTGCTGTCCGAGGCTAGGACGAACTGTGAGGAGACGGTGACTCACGAAGCCTGAGCTACTTCCTAGCTGGCCCCCTGCGGAGGACGTCTGCTGTCTTAGAATCCCTGCCCCTGAGCTTTGGAAGAGAACTTAAAAATCCTAGAACTTGTCATCTTTTTCTCACATGTTTCTTCCTCACACTGAGGAAAGCGAGGTTTGCCTTAAGCCTCAGGGTGGGCTTCGAGCTTGCTGAAGTGGGCGGGCTGAGGGAGTCTCCCTGCATCACACTTCTGGAGCTTGACCCTGTGTGCTGTGACTGGTGATGAGGAGACAGAGATGCTTTGGCTACTCCAGGGAAACAAGGTGCTTTTAGGGAGCCCCAGAAAAAGAAGAGACCTGGCTTGGGCTGAGGCGAAGGGTCTACCTTAGCACGGGCAGGGAAGTCCTCTGAGGAGATGATTTCTTGAGAATGGAAAGCTGAGAAGCCACCAGCTTTGGAGACCCAGGGGAGGTGACGCGGGGGCAGAGGGAGTGAATGCAATGCCGCTGTGTGTGGAATAAGCTTGGCCTGTGGAAGGAAAAGCAAAGTCCCGCATGGCAGTGACGAGGACAGCCCTGACATGTGGTGGGACCTCAGCTCTGGAGGTGGTTGTCAAAGGAAATGACTCCCCCATGGATGGAACATGTTGGAAGCTTTCATCCTGGTGTGGCGCCATCTTACTTGGCCCGGATGGGACAGTCTAGGCTGAAATGTCCCCATAGAGCTGGCCATGCATGTATGTCACGAAGCTTGCTTCTGTGTTCTTACTTCTCAGCCGAGAGCCTGCAGGTCGCCGTGAAGGCCTCCCAGCTGGGCGACGCGTGTCCGTCACCTGAGAAAGATGCGGGAGAACCTGCCGCCTCAGAGCCGCCGGGGCCCCAGGAGGCTGAGGGGTCGCCCGCCACCTGTAAGTGCATCTGCGGGTCTCCACCCGGGGACTGGACGGGGCCCCCAGCTCTCATGGCTCGAGGGCAGTGAGCGTGGTGATCTGCCCCTGTGTGGAGGGCGCATGTGTGTCCGCAGCCAGGGAAGGTGTGAGAATCCGTCTTTGTGAGGCTGCTTTACGCACAGGAGTGATGCTGGGTGCCGAGGACAGGGCTTGCCGAGGGTTGGGGGTGGCTGCTGTTTCCCAGGTGAGCTGTGTCCCTCCCCCGCGCCCTACACTGTCTCAGCTTTGACTGAATATGGTTCTCAAAGAGTTTTGACACTTTTTTGGGTTTCTTTTTTGAATTGGGGTCCCTGAAATTGTCTAATTTAACTCAGTCTCATACAGATCAGCGGGGAAAGCAGCTCACAAACCAAAGTGTCTCATTCTCTCTCTCACATACCACCCATGACAAGGGTATTTTCCAGTCCCAGTCGCTCTGTCTCTGTCTCTGCCTGTCTGTCTCTCTTACACATTCAGAAAAAGGGTATTTTCCAGTCCCTGTCACTCTCTGTGTCTGTCTGTGTCTCTCTCTCACACGCATTTATGACAAAGGTATTTTCCAGTCCTAGTCTTTTTCTGTCTCTGTGTGTGTGTCTGTCTTTCTGTCTCTCTCTGTGTCTGTTTCTCTCTGTCTCTCTCTCACACATACACATCCATGACAAGCATATTTTCAGTTCTAGTCTCTCTCTTTGTCTTTGTGTCTGTCTGTCTGTCTCTCTTATGTCTCTCTCTGTTACACACACACAAGATTTGGGCTGTAGTTAAAAGCAGACGTGCCAAAAGTTTCTTGTCCTATACTGTCACCTTAGCTCCGTCCAGAGTTCACTTATTGAGATGACATTTTCATATATTTTAAACACAGAAAGTGAATGGAGACAGTTGAGTCAGATCATTTCGTGGAGCCTAATGATAATGTCGCCTGGGTGGTGGGTCAGCAGGGTGTTTACCTTCCTCAAGGCTTTTGAAAGAAGAGCTGAAGATTGTGTTTTTCATCATGTGTGGCTGGTGGAAACCTGGCTTCTCTCAGGTACTCTATGCATAGGATAAAATACCTTTTCGTTGCTAGAGACGGGAGGATTCAACTGTCTCCAAGCTCTTGCCTGGCTCCTTGGCTAACAAAGACACATGAAGGTAGCACAGCTTTGATTCTGGATCCTTTTTTTCTTTAACCAGCACCAATCATTGTTCGCGCCGCTGGAGCTTTCTTGTGGACCCTGGGTTTCTGGGTTCAGGTGCGCACACAGGCTTTCCATTTTGACACAGCGCAGATTCACGGGGTTGGAGTGGGGGTGGAGTTGTCCGCCCAGCTGATGTCCTTTCTCGAGAAGAACCACGTTATGCCACTGAGGAGGTTCCTTCTAAAAATACACATAGGGATCTCTGTGCTCAGCCCCCCACCCCGCTGCCCCCTCGCTGCCCTCCCCACTGCCCCCCCCCTCTGGGACAGCTAGGGGCTCTTCTCTGCTCCCAAAGCTGCTCCCTCCTCCCCAAGGCCCAGCCAGGGACTGTCCTCCTCACTGTACCCACAGCTCCCACACCAGGCAGCATCCCAACGTCGACCAGAACCACTGAGAGGCTGACCCTGATGTCCGAGGGGCCACGTAGACCAGGGCGGGCCTGGGTGGGCAGAGCGTGCTGGGAATGTGGTGCTGCAAGAGGCCAGTTCTCGTGCTGAGGCAGACACTCTGTGTGGAAGAGAGTCTGGGAGTGGGTGTCAGCTCTGTGGCTGGGGTCAGCTCCCTCGAAAGGGAGAGGCCCATGTCAGCCTGAGGGCTCCGGCTAAACAGGACCCTCCGGGTTTAGTCTTCAGTCCACGCGGTCAGGTGGATGAGAGCAGTCCACTTCCTGGGCAATTCCCAAGATCCTCTAGTCTTCTCTCCAAGGCTGAGTATGGACAGAGGACCTGACCTCTGACCCATTTTCATCCTCCTCTGCCTCACCATCAGCGTCTTGTCCCGTTGGACCTCATTTCTGCAGAGGACAGAGGGAAACAGTGGCTGCTTCTTGACTCGTTTGGGCAAAAGCAGCTCAACATTTCGCTGATACAATTCGAGAACTTCCCACTTAACCAAAAACTTCCTAATAGGCTTTTTGGGTCACAAAAACCTCAGTAGTTTTTACATATTTTATGATGTATTTCCTAAAGACCTAAGTATTGTTTTATTTAAACAAAACAAAACAAAAGCAAGTTCTTAAGCTTGTATTTCATTCATTAGAAATAAAGCTTCAAGATGGCGCTGGGGGAAAAGGAACAATGTCACAGAGGGACTCTTGCATGGGAGTTCTGATGGGATGTGGCTTCGGGAAATACTGTGTGGGGAAGGGCTTTGGTAGTCTAGTTTTAGTCCACGCAAGGTGACTGTATTGTCCTGTTCACTAAGTTCACACGGGTAGAGAAATAAGACCCCAACCTCAGCTTTAAGGCAGAAGGTAAAACCCGAGTTTGGTACTTACGAGTCCTGGCTTAGAAACGTATCTGTGTTCTCCTAGGTTAAATATGCAGAGCTCGAAGATGCTGCAGAATGTAGAGCATAAATAAGAATTGTGGGGGGGAAGGAAACTTAGTAACGGTGAAAGAATTAAGCTATTTCAAGATGTGGACGTGTTTTCAGTTCGTCGTTAGGCTCGAGCCAGCTCTCTTCCTGGGAAGGTGTTTCCTGGGGCTCGACTCAGGCTTCCTTGCCTGGCTCCTGGCCTACAGCTCTGGCAGCCAGGTGCACCCTTGCTCA
>PVHY01020669.1:0-25132 GCA_004024945.1 Uropsilus gracilis
TTTTTTTTTTTTTTTTTTTTTTTTTTTTGAGACTAGGGCTCGCTATTTTTGCCTGTGGAACCGCAGGCTCTCATTGCCCGGGGTACCACAGACTCAAGCAATCCCCAGGCTCAGCTTCCCAGGTAGCTGGGATGACAGGCGCGCACCACCCCACGCCCAGCTATTTTTTTGGAACTAGGTCTCGCTACGGGCCCTAGGTGGGACTCAAACCGCGATCCCTAGCCCCGGCCGCTTCTTAGGCTGAAGCTTACAGGCACGAACCACCGTGCCCGGCTATAAGCTCCTCTTTTGGTGAATGCTAACAGGTTCTGCACCATTCAAGGGAAAGGATTCTGGGAAATGTACTTTAGCCAAGGGGACACTGCGCAGCCCACAGGCTGGTCGGCTTACGAAAGCCTTCGGCTGCAACTGGCCAGGTGAATTCTGCTCTCAACAACTGCTGACTGACCGACTGGACTGTCCTGTGGGCAGCACTATCAGTGCTTCTGCCAGCTGAAGGTGTTCTCTCTGGGCCACTACCACCTTAGGAGTCTGGCCAGAAGCAGCCAGAGCTCACATTCCCAGCTTCCCATGCAGTTAGAGTGCAAGCATATGGCCTAGAGTCAACCAGTCAGACCCAGATGGCCCAGGCTTGGCCAGTGAGGTAGACCCAGATGGTTCCTAGGCTTGGCCAAATATTCCTAGCTGGTACTTCGACTCAGTCAACTAGACACACCTCGTAGCAGCCAGACTTGGCCAATCCAAATACACCAGAGGTGCAAGCTGTGGGAATGGCTCCAGTCCAGCCAGGAGGCCAAAGGGACATACCCAGTGTCACTAACAGGAGGGGCAGTGTCTGGGTCCCATAGCTAAAACAGCAAGATCCTGAATGGCAACCCGCATACTGTGGCTGGAGAGTCTCCTCGCCAGTCTCGCTCTCCCTCCCCTTCCCCACTTGAGATCTGTGGGTCATTTAATATCCATTAATAATCCCACTCAATTACCTAGACAGGATCCTGATCTCTCCTCTAAATTCATTTAAGCTCAATTAGGTCTCACCTCAACCTTGACCATGACCTTGCCCTTGCCCTTGCCCTTCCTGATCTCACCAAGCCCACCCCACCTGAGTGCTTCCATTCTGGCCTCTTCCTGAAAGACACCAAGGGCTCCCCCTCAGGCCTTCCATATTTTTTCTCCTGGGATCTTCTTCCAACCAACTTAGTGGCTCTCAATGCTCACTACCCATAGGATCCCCTGAGAAGTTACAAAACGTACTTATTCCTAAGACCACCTCGGAGTCAGGTGTGCCTATTCAGGTAAGCCTGGATGATGCTTGGGCAGTTATTGGTTTGCTTTAAATCTCTCCAGGTGCTTCAAGCTTCGGTCAGCATTATGAGTCTAGATATCTGACTTGGTGCCACCTCCTCCAAGTTTCTGTTCACAGACCAGCTCCTTGGTGGGGCTGACCCCAATCAGGCCATCTGCACACCAGTCCTCCTTATCTGCTTGTTTATCTGCCTAGGACCACGCTGTATTCTGATGCACCTTTGGCTGCTTCCCAATGTGCATGTCAGGTGGATGAGGACAGAGACCACCCCTGCTCCACTCACAGCTGTGTCCCCTGCTTGGCTCAGAGCACTCTGTGGCAGCTGTGGGCGAATGGACAATTTTGTCCTCCGGCCTCCACTTGCTTGCTCAGTAGCATGTAGTACTGCCTGGGGCCACCATGTGGCGAGAGCGCACAGTTGCATTCAAGATGGCCCCTGATCACCCACACTGGTTATGCCAGTCCAGCGGGGCACAAGTCCTGCCATGGCAAAGCGAAAGGCAGAAACCCCAGCACACCCATGGTCCCCACCTCTTCTCTCCCTCATTCCTGACTGTCAGAGGGCACCTCAGACTCTCAACCCAGACGAAAGCCAGAGAGAAGGGCCCTCTATCCCATCTGGAACCTCCAACTCCCTCTTCTCTGACCACCCACCCACCAACACAGGGGTGACTTGGCATGACACCACAGGTCCCCTCCTGGCACTTGAGCACACCATGCCCAGTGCCTGCCATGCCCAGTGTCCACCACCTTCACATGCCAGTTCTGTGTTAGGGCCGCTGGCCGACAGGAGGTCCAGGGCCACCTGGACCCGCCCGGCAGGAACAGTCCCCATGACTTCAGGACCAGTGGGAAAGGCTGAGGGTGTGTCACCTGCTGACACTGGGGTTTAAAAGGGGGCCGCCGGGAACTTCCTTTGTGTCTGTGAAGACAGATGCTGACCCCAGGCAGGGACCTGAGAGGGGTTCCACCCTCTTTCCATGGGGGAGTCACTGATGATTACTCGTGGAGCAAGAGAACAGCTGAAAGTCACCTTTCTTAAAGCAGCGGCCAGTCGTTGGCAGCAAGCCCCTCTCCCTCAGGGGTCTCCTCTGGAAGGCTGGGAAGGGCAGGGTCACGGGGCAGAGCAGCCCTGGAGCCACCTGTATACGAACTTGTGGCCTTGGCATCATCAGTCCTGGGGACACAGCATGAGAGCACCCCCCCAGCTCACATTCCAGCCACGCACACATGTGCACACACACGAGGGAAGCCGTGCATTCACACGAGGGAACACACGTGCACTCACACACAAGGAACATCACAGACCTATGCGCTGATGAGCAATGAGACAAATGGGAAAGAGGCTGAAATGGGGTAATGGTGGGGACAGGGCCCGCTTTGGGGGTGACATGTAGGGTGATTTGGCCAGATTTTTTTCCTCCATTGGCCTGTATACCCAGCGCTGCAGTAGTGCATCTTCCCCGTGATTGTGCGTCCCAGTGGGTGCACGCATGTGTGAGTGTGCACACCTGGGCCTAGGAGAGAAGGGATAAAAGGGAGCAAAGGCGGGCGTGAGCACACGAAGAGAGAGCACGTGTGAATACGCAGAGTCGAGTCCAGGAAAGAGCGTGAAGATTTCTGGGAGCTGGGGACTCGCCTGGCTCCAGGCCCTGCCCTGCCCTGTGTCTGTGTAACTGCTACAACCAATAAAGAACCTATGCAGATTGGCCGGGCACAGTGGCTCGTGCCTGTAAGCTTCAGCCTATGAAGCGGCTGGGGCCAGGGATCGCGGTTCGAGTCCCGCCGGTCCCGTAGCGAGACCTAGTCCCCTCCCCCAAAAAATAGCTGGGCATGGTGGTGCACGCCTGTAATCCCAGCTACCTGGGAAGCTGAGGCTGGGGATTGCTTGAGTCTGTGGTACCCCGTGCAACGAGAGCCTGCAGTTCCACTGCAGCTAGGCAAAACTAGCAAGACCTAGTCAAAAAAAAAAAAGAAGTGAGGAATCACTGGCATCCTCCGGAAACCCTAAGTCAGAACCGTCCACACCTGGGTGACCCGGAGCTACTCACCTCTGGGCCTGTTTCTACAACACCCAGAGGGGGATCACATCACAGCGACCAACTGCCCTTTCTCACTGGGCTTCTGCCCCAGGACCCAGCGTGAGCTCAGCCCATCCGGGAAACTGGAGCCAAGGGCCTCAGGTTCACCGTGCCCACTCCCCCTTGCTCTAACCCCCCGCGGCCTCCTGGCTGCTGCCAATGGAGTAGGGGTACTCACGCTGACCCCAAGGGCATTTGTCCCACTGGCCCTGTCTCAGAGGCTTATCCCCAACCAGAGCCAGCTCTTGCCTCAGGTCCTGGTCAAAAGCCCATGCCGAGAGGCCCTGCAAGGCCCTGCACCCCTCCCTTCACGGCCCCCTCCAGGAAGTAGTCCCAAGAGCAGTTGTGACTGAATGGCTGAGAACTCATCACATGAAAATGAAACGACCAGGGTGCCTGGGCACTCCCGGTAGCTCGGGCATCCGCCTGGCCCCACCTCACCCCATTTTCCTCCGCACGGCCCTTCCGGCTCACATTAGAAACTCCAGAAAGCCGGATGTCAGAAACTTCAGGGAGCCGGATGTCAGGAACACGGGGCCACCTGGTTCACTCGACCCTTCCTCGGGCCCCTCTCCTGTGCTGGCTGCGCCCTCTGACCCAGCCATCCCACCCACTGGAGAAGTGCACATCCGAGGACGACCAAGCCATTTTTCCAAAACAGTTTAATTAAAAAAAGGTGAAGAACCTGAAAAAATTGGGGGAGGAGGGGGGAACCCAAAAGAGCATACCGTGTGAGTCCACTGGCTCAGTCACAAAGAAACACTATCATCAAAAAAGATATTTAAGTTTAATACAAATTTTATACAAAGAAAATGTGAAAAAATACTTCCATATGCTAAAAGCAATTATGCTTCACAAATAAGGCCAGCTAGGCTATTTTTTTTTTTTGTGACAACTGCAATCGACCAACGCTCTTTCCTCTCCCTTTTTCTTCTAATACTTTAATTTCTTCTCTAATATGGGTGACTAGCTGGAAACTGTACAGTTCGCATCCTCTTATCAACAATGAAGAGAAAGTAAACGAGACTAAAATGTACAACAAAATGTACTGGAATGATATCGTACAATTAATTTTCTCATATACATACATCACCTTTTGCTTTGTTCAAGGCTTTTTGTTTTACACAACATACAAAATGTTCTACAGCATACGTAGTGTAACAGCGCGGGCGTCTTGCTTTCCTCTCACACTGCCTTTGTGTCATGCTTACAGAAAAACGTTAAATCCCGTCCTATAAATAATACATACATGCTCCCTCTCCCAGGCCCCGGTCCTGCGCGCCGCCGCCTGGGAGCTCTGACACTGCACAGCCTTCACCGTGTAAGGGTGTCGAAAGGAACCGCAAAGCAAAGCAAAGAGTCCTCTGGGTTTCTGAGCTTATAACTCGAGCGTCTTCGACGGCCACCTCTTCTGCCGCCGAGCTGGGCAAGGCCGCCTTCCTTTTTGTCTCCTGTAAACAGCGACGATGTTTCCTTTTCCCGTGGAGGAGGAGCGCCACGGTGGGAACCACGCGGAACAAACCCGTGTCCCCGGGGTCCAGAGAGCTCGCCTTCCGTGACCTCGTGATGTCCTGGGAAGGGGCGGGGGGCTGGCTGGGCGGTGCCCGCGCACCTGATGCCCGTGCGCCATGCGCGCCCGGGCGCACCCCGCGGCCGCACCCAGCCCACCGTCCCCGGGCATCGCGGCAGGTCCTGTGCGCCCAGCCCCCACCCTGGGCCCGGGAGACCGACGAAGCGTGCGACCCTCCATCCCCAACGCCAAGACATTCTTTTCGTTGTTGGGGTGTCTTTTTTAATTGTTTTTCTTTTTCTTTTTTTTTTTATAAGTTAAAGTCGATACAAATATAAAAAGGGGAAGGTACTCTTCGTTCAAGGACATCCGGAAATTGTACATTATTTACACCTAAAGCACAGGCTTCGTGCAGCTCAGCGGCCCCAGGCCGAACTAATGCTGGACGCTGTGTAGTGTGGGCGCCCCTCAAGCCCGCGCCAAGGCCAGGCCCGAAGGTGCGCAAGCTTCAAGTCTGAAGGTGGAGGTCCTGCGGTAGTGCACTGTCTCCCGCGTCCTGCCCGCACTCCCTCCAGCGTGGAGAGGCCCTAGTCCCAGAAGGTGTCCAGCCGAGACTCTTTGGGGAGGAGGCTCTTGGAGCTGGTGCTGGCGTTGTGCTCCGAGCGAGCGGCCCCGCGCTTCTCCTCGCTGCCACTCCAGCAGCTGGACTTGCTGCCCCGGGAGTGCTCTGTGGAGAGAAGCGAGAGCTGGTGAGCATGCCTGCCACCTCCTCCAGGCAGGCCTCCAGTGCTGGCCACACGTGGGCAGCCACCTCCCTCCCCACCACACCCACTACATATGTGGGTGTGTAGTGTCCAAAGTAGAACGACTTTATTTTCTTGGAATTCAACCAGAACAGCTGGCTGGATGGACACACAGCTGGTGTCATGCTCACAGCGAGTGAAGATCTGTGAGAAAGGTACTAAAAGAGCCAAGGAAGGTATTTCTTGGGCATTCCTGGGACAGGGCACTCTCAGGCGGTGACCGGCACCCCCTGGCACTCTGACCCTGGCATGAAAACTTGGCATTTCATCTCATCTGCCTACTCTGATGGGAGTTTCCTTCACTGATTTATAGGCAACTCAAAAAAGCAGGCTTATTACCCAACCACCCGTTATATAAAATGCAGTCTCTGCCTCATCTCCCCCTGACTCACCTAGCACCTTCCAAGGATTCCTGGGGAGCCACAGCTGTCTGAAAACCATAAACATGTCCACCTTCACCTCCCCCTTGCCCTCCCTGAAAAATGTCCCCATACCAGAGTGCCCAGCAGCCCTCAGGGGGCGACATACCAGAGCCTTGGTTGGAGCCTAAGAGAATGGAGGAGGGCGTCTCCCTGGAGCTGGAGAGGTCGAGCGTCTGGAAACACAGAGAAGGACTCAGGCACTGGGGTCAATATAACCCCAAGAGAACCAGGGGGGCTCTCAGGGGTATGCAGGTTCCCAAGGCACGGCCTGGGGCTGACTGTCCAGGTGCCCCAACAGGAGAGTGCCCTTCCCATGGACCTTGTCCCGACTCAGACAGGGAGACTGTGCTGGCCCTCTCATCAACCCACTGCTTCGCTTCTAGAACATTCAGTTTCCTCATGTTCCTTTACTGACCTACCTACCCCCCCAAATTTCTGCCATTTTCAACACAATTCTTCAAAATCATATTCACTTTTATTTCACACCCTTTTTCTTTTCTGAGATTAGGTCTCGCTACGTTGCCCAGAAAACTGCAGATTCACATTGCCTGGGGTACCATGAACTCAAGCGATGCCAGCTTCAGCCACCCAGGTAGCTGGGATTACAGGAGCACACCACCACACCCAGCATTTTTTTTTCTTCAGACTAGGTCTTGAACCCGCAAACTCAAGCAATTCCTAGTCTCAGCCTCCCATCCTAGACTGGGATTAAAGGCACGCGCCACTGTGTCTGGCTAGTTCACATCCTCTTAAATGGCAATAAAATTAATTGAAGAACTTGCACTGATGGGGTAAGGACATATTTTGCTCCTAATACGCAGGACAACAAATAATGGCTGAACATGTAACAAATTATCAATATACCACCCTGAAAATAACCTTTGATGCCATCGACCTTCATCTACCACAATTGGAAACTAGGGTTCAATACCACCACCATTCCCAGGACTATTTGTATTTAAATTATCAGTTTAATAACTGACTCATTAATTTAATGATTCAGGTCCACCATCAGGCTCGTCCTGGCTCGACCAGATCACGATGCTCTGACCTCTGAGAACTGCAAAGGGGCAGCTGCCAGATCAAATGTCAACCTGGGTTCCATGCTCCTCCCTCCCTGCCCGCACACGCCCACTGCCAAGCCTGTAACCCTCCCACAGGCTGGCCAGCCCCCACCTCACAGAACTCCCACCACCTGGACACACAGGGCCCAAGCTTGAGGTGCAAAGGGTCACAGGTGTGGGGTACTCACCGAACTACTGTCCTTGTTTTTCTCAGCCGGCGTCTCCTTCTCTTTGGAGGCACTGGCCGTTTCTGGGGGGGTCGCCTGCGTGCTAGAGGAGCTGCCCTGGGCCGGCTTATTTAGTGTTTCTGTGTTCACCTCGGCATCTGCCTCCTGCTGTGGGGCGGTGGCTGGGGGCACAGGGGTGAGGACCAAATATAAGTGAGTGTGATGTCTTAGGGACTGGCCGGTGGCCCACCCAGCTCAGGATAATGCCCCCACAACCACCACCTGGTTCACCCCCTGGGCCTCAGCCACCCCATGGTGCCTCCGGGCTTAGCAGCAGAAACTCAAGACAATCTGAAAACCAAGCACTTGACAGGAACTTCAGGAGGATGACTAAAATGACGCCACAACGAAAGCTAAGCTGAAAGATGTATTCTGGGAACTTTGTTAAGGGCCAAGACACATTCCAAAACTTAGAGGGATTTAACATCACCGAGGAAGATTTGTCAAGTCACAACTGAGAAGACTTTATCTCCCTAAAGGTGTCCAAGAACCCAGCAATGAATGGTTTGTTTTTTTGCTGGTTTTTTTTTTTTTTTTTTTGAGACTAGGTCTGCTATTTTTGCCCATGGAACTGCAGGCTCTCATTGCCCAGGGTACCACAGGCTCAAGCAGTACCCAGCCTCAGCTTCCCAGGTTGCTGGGATTACAGGCGCGCACCACCATGCCCAGCTATTTTTGGAACTAGGTATCGCTATGGGCCCCAGGTGGGACTCAAACCGCGATCCCTGGCCCCGGCTGCTTCATAGGCTAAAGCTTAAAGGCACGAGCCACCATGCCTGGCCACCAGCAGTGAATGTTTTGATATTCCTTTTAAAACAGTCCCCAGTGGCTGTTAGGGAACTAGTACTACTTGGTTTTGTCAATAAAGTTTTATTGGAACACAGTCACTCCCACATCTCAGTGCCTCCTCTTAACCCACAACAGCAGAGATAAAGATTCCCACAAAGACGTGCCCACAGCTGCTAAACTCTTTAGACTCTGGGTCTTCAAAGAAACATGTGTCACCTCCTGGTGCAGAGGGCACATCTCAGATTTGAGTCATTTATTTATCACCTTTGAAAAGTTTTATCAAACACCATCTTGCTCTACTATTTAAGTACATCCTTTAAAATGGAGACAGTGTTGTTTGTTAATCGTACAGAAGCTGCTACTGCTAGTTGCCAACTGTAACATAAACACTCACTGTAAAAATTATGTTTTACAAAACTCTAAGCTCACCTGGAAGCTGAGATCACCTGGCTCAATGTTAGAGACTAAATAGGTTAGTTCCAACCCTTTTCCCAGACAAAATGGGAATCCATCTTATGCTAAGCTGAGTCCAGTGGGCCCTAAAAAGTAGGGCTTCTCCTGTCTCTATTTTAGCAGAACTGCCATTTTGAGCCAAACACTCATAGCAGGTGTGGCTGGTGTGCTGTGGGGAACCAGCAGACTCTCAGCCTCCTCATTTACACCCATCACAAATAACCCTCCATCCGCAGCTGATGTTCTAGGCAAAAGGGATAACCCCCGCCCTCATCCCCACACATCATCACAGCCCCACACTGGAAAGCGAAGTCAAGGGGACATGCAGCTCCAAACTCCAGCACCCTGGACTCAGCAAGGGGTCTGCAAGTAGCCCTCTCGTGTGAGAGACACACAGCTGGCCGGGCAGGCAGGAGAGTGCTGAGGGCTGGCAAAGGCACCTGAGGGCCACAACGGCATCCAGTGCCACCACAGGAGGCTGTACCTGACTGGGTGCAGGACTTCATGTGCTCCGGCCAGTGGGCCTGTTGGCAGGGGTAGTCACAGTAGCTGGTGTTCCAGCAGCAGTAGAAAATGGCCTCCTTCTTGCAGTTGGCACACCACTGCTTCTTCTTGGTCTCGTCCACCGCCTGCTGCTTCTCCAGCTCCAGCTGCTTCTTCACCTCAGCAATGAGCCGGTCCCGCTCTTGCTCCAGGCTCTGCCGCATCTCGGCCATGGTCAGTTCTAGGAGGGGAGAGTTGGGAACCCAGCTTGTTACCCCGCCCTGCCCAAGGCGTGCGTTAGCCTGCAGGTCAGATAGGGTGCCCAGGTGCTAATCCTACCTGTGAGTCCGTGTGAGCCCTGCCCCCAAGAACCCCAGGGTTCATGTGAAACTCAGGAGCGGCTGGTTCTAATGAATGTCAGGTGCCCAGCCGACGGGACACCATGGGAAACCCTCAGAGCAACCTGCAGCAGCTCTCCATGGAATGGAGCATGAAGACAATCCCTTTAATCTATCGCCCAAACACCTGTTAGCTGCAGGCACGTCTCTAGCACTTTGTAAATTCTTAACCCTCTACCACCTCTACCATGTAGGTGCTATTTACACTTCCTTCACAAATGAGGGACTGAGAGCCAGCTAAGGGCGATGAATTGGATCACCCGGATATCCTGGGTAGAATTTCACAGCTGATCAAAGCGCAAAAAGGGAACCCCTCATTGCTCAGTTTACTGCAATCTAATTTTATTTCCAACAATAAATCCATTGGGAATGCACCCAGGCATGACCTGCACACTCAGATAAAAGAAGAATAAATGGCTGGCTGTTCAATTCTTTAAAAAGCCATCTCCTGGTAATGAAGTAAAGCCCTCCTCCCTCTGCCAGGAGAAAGGAAAAGAAAGGGAAAAAAAAAAAAAAGGGAAAGAAAACCCTTTCCAACAACAAAAAGGCAAACACTCGGGCCAGACACCCTCTCTCTTCATCACTCACAATGGCCTCTACGCTTGTAACCCCCAAGCTCCAAGCAGCCCACATGTACTTTTTGTGCTTTTGGTCAATTGTTTAAAACTGAGACTTTCCGCATAAAACGCTGCCTCCAGCTTACTAGCAAAACAAGAAGCAACAAACCCCAATCAACTCCCTGCAGGGAACAGCTAAGGAGCGGGGGCTCCTCTCCCATTCGCATCCTAAGGCTCTGGCTGCCGCACTGAGATGCAGATTTCAACAGGGTACAGCTATGTGTGGTTTCGACAAGTCACTCCTGTGAACAGGGCGCACCTGGGTGACGTCCCTGATGGAAGAGGCCACAGCTTCTAGCATTCTCTCTCTCAGGCTGAGGGGGTCTGAAAGCAGCTCGGAGTTTTTGGGATGAGTGTTGAACCACATCTACACAGAGTGGGGTGGCCAATCAGCCCCTCTGATCCAGGGGCGCCCAAAGGGGCTCCCCACACAGTGGAGCAATTCAAGCATCTACGAACCTGCCCAGTATACGGTGGCTGAGGCCAGGCCAGGGCTGACAGCAACCTGGAGCAGCGGAACCTGGAGCAGCGGAACACACCTGTGCTTGGGGAGCAGAGCCCTGTGGCCTAGGCTTCCTGTAGAATCCAATTCACGAAAAGCCCCTTCTGATGGGTCCTGGCACACACTCAGTAAGCAGGGCTGCACCTCCTGCCATCACTTTGTTGCTGACACTGGTGTTTTCGAGAGGAAACCCGGGCCCCAACAGCAAACGCTTTGACACCTGTTCCGCCAGATCCTGCAGTCTCCCGGGAGTGGGACAACCTCCAGCCTCCTTCCTTTGACCCGGGTCACATGCAGTCTGCTCCAGACATGTAAGAATTTCAATCTCCCCCCTCCAGACCCATGCTCAGCCTTACCCAAGTTGTGTTTCATCTCGGAGAGCTCTTGCTGGTGCAGCCACTGCAGCTTCTCGATCTCAATCCTCAGCCTGCGAATCTGGAAGGAGGGAGAGGAAGGCTTGGGGAGCATGTCGGGTAGTCGCGCAAGCTCCACACTCCACTCTCACGGGCGTGCGGCCCCACATCATAACGCGGAAGTGGAGGGTAGTAGCCTGGGCTGTGCCAAGCACCAGTCACAGCGGTGGGCACAGGCTGAGCCCATGTCCCAGAAATCATCTCTGAAGGCCATTCGCAAGCCGACAGCATGCCCCAGACCTCTGGGAAAAGCCACTGAGGAGGGGAAAGCGATTCCCACAATACCTGATACAAGAGCTCTGATGGGAACTTTGGTGTCAAAATCACACAAAAGTGAAAGAAATTTGGTTTCATTGCTTAGTTAACATCTTGGGGGGAGCCCGTGTCATTCAAATTCCAAAGCCTGGTAACCACTGAAAACCCAAGGGTATTTCTGGGAAGGGCTAAGTTTGAGGCCAAATTCATTTGGTACAGGGGGATAAACTCAAGCTGAACTTGGAGACGACTGAGTGTCTAATAATGTCCGTGGCCTTCAGCTTGGAGGGGCTGCCTTCTCCCCCCACCCCGACAACACAATCTGAGTGGTCACAAGTTGGGGAGGGGGGTTTGCTACTGACATCTGATGGGTAGAGGCCAGGGATGTAAAAACACCCTATCATGAACAGGATACGCCTCCAGAGGATCAGCCCCTGTGGTGCAAACACTCTTTCGCTGCAGAAATGTACTTAACTGTGGGAGAGGGGCTACAAATTACCACCTGAAAACCTGACAACCTCTGACACACATCTCAACCCCAAGGTCTCAGGGGAGATGTACTAGATTCCAGTCAGATCCAGCCTTTCAACCTCTGGCCAGTGTCTTACATGATGAACAAGAGGAAGTAAAGTGACAAGTGCAGTGGAGGGCAAGGAGGTGTTTTTAATTTATCTATTTATTTATTTTTGAGACTAGGTATTTTTGCCTGTGGAACCACAGGCTCACATTGCCCAGGGTACCAGACTCAAGCAATCCCCAGTCTCAGCTTCCCAGGTAGCTGGGATTATAGGCGCGTGCCACCACGCCCAGCTATTTTTTGGAACTAGGTCTTGCTATGTTGCCCCGGGCGGGACTTGAACCGTTATCTCTGGCCCCAGCCGCTTCATAGGCTGAAGTTTACAGGCACGAGCCACCATGCCCAGCTCCAAAGGTGTTTTATTTTATTTAAATGCCTGATTTCTTTTTATTTATTTGTTTATTTTTTGAGACTAGGTCTTGCTATTTTTGCCTAAGGAACCGCAGGCTCATGTTGCCCGGGTTACAGACTCAAGCAATTCCCAGCCTCAGCTTCCCAGGCAGCTGGGATTACAGGCGTACACCACCACACCCAGCTATGTTGCCCTGAGCAGGACTCAAACCGCAATCCCTAGCACCAGCCGCTTCATAGGCTGAAGCTTACAGGCATGAGCCACCATGCCCAGCATCCAAAGGTGTTTTAAAGCAGTGTTTGCCGTTCCTGTGAGATGTCCCAGCAGAATCCCTAAGCTAGTTAGACTAGCAAAGACTGCCAAGACTAATCAGTGATTTCTACCGGGGGAAGGAGGGATTCAGCCTGTCCCATTCACACTGTTCTCCAGTAAAGGCCCACTAGGGCACCATCTTGGGGACTTTCTCCTCTGAGCTGAGAGGGCCCATCTAACCCCACAGGTCATCCTAGATCCATGGCTTTGTGTGGGCTTCTCGAGGTGTTTGGTATCACTTTCAACGACCTCATCAAACCCTGCCATGTGTCACCTGCTACCTTACTCCCACCTGGCTTGCAGGGAACCAGGCACGAAGAAATCCCAGCGAGGACTTTTTAAAAAGGGTCACTTCCTACGTGGACATTGTAATGCTTGAGCCACTCCCCAGACAATTGCCTTAATTGTGGAGACGCGGGACATGGATTCTTGAGCAATGACCCCTAGTATGAACAAGTCCCCACTTAGGGAAGATCACGGAGCCAGAACCACCTTCTAGCAGCTACCTCGTGGTTTGATTACAACAAAGCAGGGAGTGTCTCCACGGCACCGGCCTTCTCACTAAATGAAGTATTTGCCAGGATCACCGTCTGTGGAGCAGAACCCCAGGGGAGCCCATTCCATCGCAGCCCGTAATCTACTCCAGCAAACCAGGAATTCAGTGTCACCTCTGACCTCGGCTATTGTGCTTCCAGTAGTGTTTTTAGAAAGATCGTTATATATCTCTGTCATCGTCCCTTTGATCGCATCCATCATCTGAAAGAGAAAACAGAAAACACAGGGGATCACTTACCTGGAGCTTTTTCTAGATGACATAGTTCTCAACGCAGAGGAGTTTTGCTCCTCACAGACCCTGGTACTGTGCATCATCCAGGTGTGTGTGTGTGTGTGTGGTGTGTGTGTGTGTGCGTGCGCGCTCCTGGCATATAGGAAGCCAGGGGCGTACGCCAACACCCCACAGCCTAGCAGGCAGCCACCCAAGGGACAATCCTCCTGCCTAATATGTTACTAGTGTTGAGTCGAGACACTTGAGTATAGACCAGGCAGGAATCAGCCGGCTGTGGCCAAGCTGAGCCTACAGACGACATCCACACTGCAGGGTTGGGTTCCACAGCCACAGTCAGCTCCGGAAAGGCCGAATTTGGTCCCAAATGGATTGAATTTGGCCAATCCATTGTGGATTTGAGGGAAGGTTCCTCTTGTTGCTAGTTTTTATAGTTCTCGCCCACCCTGTCTCCCTCCCTCCCTCCCCTAGATCTGAATCTCGTTATGTTGCCTGGAGGAGTCTTAAACCCACACACTCAAGTGATTCTGAGCCTCAGCCTCCTGAGTAGCTGGGATTACAGGCGCACGCCACCACACCCGGCTTAATGTCTTCCCTCTTAACAACAAAACTTGGGTTGAGACATCATATCTACACCACGTGACTTGCCCACCAACATTGTACAATTCAACCGCTCTTCAGTCCAGCGAGGTACGAACCACCACCACAATTCCCGGACCTTTTATTATCTCAAAAATAAACTCCACTCCTCCTCTGCTCTCCTCGCTGTGGCCACCATCACCCCCTCCCCCGCCCCCACCAGGAACTGCCTCTGTCCCACCTCCATCTGGAGATGAACCAAGACAGCCCACCACCACCACCACCACCACCACCACACCCCCGGGCCCAGCAGCGGGTGGTGGAGTGCTCCCTGCCTCCTGGGTCAAGGCCTCCGAGCGCCTCGTTCCTTCTGATGGTCAAAGTGTATAGTCCACTGTGCACAGGGCGCTCCGCAAGGCCCTGGCCAAGGTATCCAAATGGGTCACCCATCTTTCGTTCCTTCAGTGAGCTGAGTACTGGAGGCAATCGTGGCGGGGGCACCAGCTGCAAGATCAGTTTCTTCCCTGCATTCCCCTTGCTGGCTGACCCTCCCCACCAAAGGGTAAAGCAGGGGAGGGCAGGAGACCAAAATAGGCCCTCCTGCCAGGTCTGGCTGATGCCAAGACCCTGAAGCAGCCCATTAGGGATGAGGGGTAATTCCCCTGGCCCCGGCTACCCATCAGCACTCCACCCATGAACCCCGGTGTAGAACACAAGAGCAGGCCTGTGCCCTGGCAGGTGAGCACGTGGGTTAAACAAGGACACGGAGAGGCCTGCCTACCTGCCACTGGGCCAGGTGACCCCTAAGCAACGCCCGTGCGTTTTATGTTCACCAACCTTCAAAACAGCGACCCCCAATTCACCCCAAAATGGGAGGACGAGGGATGAATCCGCCTCCCAACTTCCACTCCCAGCTCGCCCAGGGCTGGCCCCAGCAGAAGCCTGGCCAGAAGCGACAGGCTGAACTCAGGATGGCCCGAGAGGCGATGCCCAGCCACTTGGGCAGGGGCCTGGGAGGGCCGGAATACTGACACAAGATACTCCAGAAAGTGGACGGAACGTGGTGCACGATGCATGCCAGTTACACGCTGCATCTGAGCGAAACCCTGAGCATGGGCACCGACTCTCTCCTCCCACATGGCTAGGAACGCAGCGTCCAAGAAGGACGCAGCCCTGGCCTGCAGCGCCAGTCCCTGAGGGGGCAGGACGTCGTTCATTGGCTCAGAGATGCAGCAACATGTTCCTTTTCCTCGCTGCTATGAAATGGTCACGGCTCCCGAAGTGCGGCCCTCAGCACACAGCCGTGCGTACCGGAGGCTGCCGGGATACAGAGCCAAGGGCCGGGGGACCAGGTCCGTGTTCGCAAAGGTCGATCATCACGTCATGGGCCAGTTATCATTTCAATGGGCCAGTTATCATTTCATTTCCGCAAAAGGCTCATCCCTCAACGCTGTAATCAGAACCTCTCCTTGAGTCAGTCATGAAGAGCCCAGCCCTACCCCCACGTCCTGCTAGGAAGAGCTTCTGCCAGGGAGGCTGCGTCTCTATCACGAAAACCGCCTTCTAATTTATTGAAGCTCCTTAAATAAATTCAACCCAAACAGAAATACACCATCAGTGCCGGCTGGGCAGGCAGGACAGGGTTTCCATGGCAACAGGGAACCCTGAGCTGAGGCCTTTCTGCTCTGGAGCTCGGGGTGGGCACCCAGATGTGTCAGCTGGTGAGGGCCACACAGCTAGAGTTGGTGCCACCCTCCTAAACCCCACTCTGAGGTCACTGTGGCAGTCGATGGGGTCTCAGCTTTCCCACCTAAAAATGGGAGTGAGAAGCACCCAGGGTGCTCAGGACAATGCCTGGCCAGCGGATACAGGCTGCAGTGACAGACAGAGGACTGCAGGCTCCTGAAGAGCCCACGCTGGGCTCTGTGGCCCAGGGAGGACAGGCTTGGTTTCTGCCCCTAACCAGCAGAATGCCAGAATGCTGGCAGAGGTGCCCCTGCTGTGCCCTGCCTCAGGACCGGGATGCCACCTCGCTGGGAGTCTCTCTAGCACCCTGGCCTGGAGAGGCCTCTGGGGCTGGGAACTGAGCTAACGGGCAGCTGGGAGTGGAGGCCCTGGAAGAGGGACTCCCACCCACCAATCGCCAAGTATGCTTAGAAACAGCCTTCCACAGCTTCATCTTCAGATGAAACCCCACCCCTAGCAGACACCCCGCTGAGCTCCACCCAGGGGCCTCACCCACAGAAACCGTGGTAAGAAAGGGGTTCGTCATGACTTTTTATGTAGCAAGATACCCAGAGAGAAGGAGTGAAAAAATAATGGTCAACCAAAGCTCAATGGTTAGAGAAATAACACATATTTGTCTCTCAGCAGCCAGAGGAAGGGAAGTGTCTACCTTTATCAAAAACCAACTCTTTATCATGAGGTTTCCAGAAATTCCAGAAACAACTGTTCAACTCTCGTCACCACTCTCTCGAAAAACTTGCATAGTTTATACATTCGTGACTAATCAGTAGATTATTACCATCTACTCCGTCATTAGTATGCTTATTACTCTTCATGACTGATGTTACTATGCATAGACTGGTCCTGATTAGCTGCTATTGACAGCCCAGTGATGAAAAGTAAGGCAACAGCCTGCATTAATCAGCAGGCTCCTTGTGAGGACCTACTGTGTGTTAGGCACTGTTTCAGGCCCTGACCTATGGCACTGACACTCCAGGGGTTATTCTTAACTAGCAAACAGTCTGCACTACAGGGCACTCGTGACAGGGAGTGAGTTTGCTTTATCCAGACTCTTAATAACAAGCATAAGGCACTTAGCTAATAGAGAAAGAGAGAAGGCAGTGGCTGATTGTGTCTGCTGCGCCCCAGAGGACAGGTGTGGTGGAGAGGGACTAATAATCCCTGGAAGTTCTAATCCCTGATCTGGAACATCTAGGTGCAGGCCCCATAAGTGTCACGCCTGGTATTTAGACCATCACTACTGTCCCAGGTGGTTTCCAAATGCAGACCAGTCCCTCAGTCTGCTGTTGGCAGAAGGAGTGAATATTTAGTCTGGTTTTAAAGGAAAATGTGTCCTGAGACCTGGGTTCAAAGAAGAAGAGGATTCTGGGTCCCTTTCCTGCTGTGAACGGACATTCAAACTCAGCCCTCTTAAAGTAAAGAAGGGGAGAGTCAACCTAGTCCTTTCTACATATGGCCAACTTCAAGAATCTGGCCTTCAAGATCCCCAGTGAACATGGGGGATCTTCCCTCTTCGCTGCCCCAAAGGCCGCCAGGTCACGGCCCCAGTGTCCCCATGGGGAGGCCATGCTCAGACCTCCCTCGGGTGCCTGGGGGCACTCACTTTGCTAGTGTACTTGGCAATGTCCGCGGCTACGTCGGCGGAGGCAGTGGCGATGGGCAGGTCTGCGCTGACCGAAGATGCGAGGGTGCTCGTGGACCCCGAGTTGGTGACCAGGGGCGACGGCTGGGTGCTGGTCACCAGGGTGATGGTGGAGGTGGACGGGCTCTGGGTGATCTCCTTCTGCTGGACAGCTAGGAGAGCAAAGGGTCCTGGTCACCCCACTGTCTCATGAAGGACCACCCCAACATGAAGCTGTGTGAGGGAGCCATGCCCTGCTTTTCTACTTTCAAGTGACAAGAGTGCCCCTTAAGCAAACACTAACAGCTCCCCCCTTCCCAGCGAGGCCTTCGCCTTGGCCCGTGCAAACCTGAACAAACACTAGCATGGTTTCTAACAGCTCAGGGCAGCCTTCCAGTGGGGGGGACCACGACTTTACCCCCCTCTTCAAGCAGCCACCTGAGAAAACTCATGGCTGCCAAGAATGAACTGATTACCCCAGAGACACCTGAAGACAGGCAGAGCCCTCTGTCCATACCCCTCTGGGTTCCACAGGACCAGCCCATCCCACTTGAACATTTCATTTCCTGACTCAGTAGAGGTCACCTCACCCTCCTCTTCACTCCCCCGTTCTCCATTTAAACCCCCAGCTCCTCTATACACGCTGGAGTTGACTTCATGATGGACTTTTCCCTTCTGCAATAGTGTACGCCGATTCTGCCCTGACCACCTGATCATCTCAGACACAAGACAATCTGCAAACTGTGAACCAGGATGTCATGAGTCACTTCTTGTTGGTACTAGGGAGGCTCATGGTCCTTAAGTGGCACAAAGACAGAGGACTGAACTGGGAACCCCAACCTCAAAACCCTGGGCTCAGCTCTGCCTAACAGGTCTTTTTTTTTTTTTTTTTTTTTTTTTTTGAGACTAAGTCTCACTTTGTTGCCCAGGGAACCACAGGCTCACCTTGCCCAGGGTACCACAGACTTAAGCGATTCCTAGTCTCAGCCTCACTTCATAGGCTGCAATTACAGGCACACACCAACCGTGCCAGGCCCCTAACAGGACTTTAAAAGGCAAGACCAACCCAGGATCCAGCTGCACCCCAACGCTATCTGTCAGTCTTCCCATTATTCCTCCCCACCCACCCAGACCTCTGAAAGGTTTCAATGGCACCACGTCCAGATCTGTCTACTGTTCCTGGCATCTGGCCACTGCGCCTGGAGCTCTGCGTGCTGGAGAGTACTCCCTGGATGTGAGTTTCCACCATGGAGCCCATTCTTCAAGGATAGAGCCACTGGCTCCCCTAGAACAAGATCTACATCGGGGCTCACAAAAGCTGGGCGGCGGGTACCCACAGATGGGCTCTAGCCGCAGTCTCCCAGCATGGCTGCAGTCTTGACTCCATTACTCCAACATGCCGGCTCTTCTTGTGCATGTGGCTAATCCTTTGTTACTAAGGAAACCTTTGCTACCAGCTCCCCACACTATACTCGTTTCATAGTCACCCCCACAGGGGCTCACATATGTGCACAAGGTGTTCACTGCAGCGCTGCTTGGAACAGGGGAAAAACTGGAAGCAACCTAAATGCCCATCGGTAGGGGAATGCATCCCGCTATGGAATACTACACAGCAGTCCAAAATGATATGGGTAGAGCTCCATGGAAGGACACGGATGACCTCCAAAACATGCTGATGGGTGGAGGAAAAAAACAAGTATGGTACCATTTCTATGTATTAAAAAAGAAGAGGGGGAGAAAAAAGCAACATTTTTATGGAGTCCTAAAAATAAATAGATACCTATGCATACATGCACTCAAAGATTCTTCTAGTTAATTCTGGCCTTTGAGAAAGGGAGGGAAGGATACCCACGGTCAGTCGGCACTAAACAGACTTCTGTGTGAATATCTTGGCCCCCTTTGGAAGGAGAACATCAGCATGGACTATTCAGGAAAAATTAAAAATCAAAGTAAAAAAAGTCGTTACAAGTTTTAAAAAATAACGCCAAACGGAGCACGTGAGGCCTTCAGGATGCAGCGGCCAGGAAACCAAGGGGAACCGAAAAAAAAATAAAACAATGGTTTTCCCCTGTCGGTGTGGCAAAAAGGGAGCGGGCGCCACCGAGAGCAGAAGGGAGGCTTGGTACCTTTTACAGCCTGTCTGGTCTGATATCTCGTCCCCTGGGAAGACTGAGACGGCTGCTGCTGGCTTTGCTGCTGCTGCTGCTGCTGCTGCCGCTGCATCTTCTGCATGTGCCACTTTTGAGAGGACGTTTGAAACTTACTTGATGAGTTCCACACGGCCCGCTGCACGGCTGGGGCAGTCTCCTTCGGTAAAAGCGGCCTCTGCTTTTTCACTGGGCTTCCCGTGGCGGCGGCGGCCGGGGCCGTGACCGTGGACGTGGTGCTGGTAGTGGCCGTGACACCAGCCGTGGGAGTTTGGGAGGAGGAGCGGGTGAGGACTGGCGTTTCAGGGGGAGACTGGCTGCCCGCCGTAGTGGATGGTGGAGTTTTACCTACAACTAAAGCCAACGCGTGAAAACAAAACAAAAACAAAAAAACAAACACACACAACAACAACAAAAGCGGGATTGGACTCAAGTTCATCGGACAGATACTCTAGGCCACCGGGCTGGGGCAAAACCAGCCAAGGCCAGGGATGCTGGACAGTCTCAGGGATGAGCACCCGCTCTCCTTCTACCCGGTTCCCCCAGCCACCCCCGGAGACACCTGCTCACATCAGACACAAGTCCAGGCCTCAGGGGGACACAGGGACATGGTCCCGACCCTGCCTGCAGTTTGCCCAACAGAGCGAGCAGGTAGGGACTGCAGGGACTGGCCGCAGGGGTCCTAGTTACACAGAGGTGGCAAAATCCTGCATCTGGGCGGTGACACTGAAGTGGTTTCTTCCCCCAGACCAGCACGAGGGAAGGACCTCGGGCCCGAGCTGCCAGCGTGCATCTGGACAGCCTGGCCGGGCGGCCTCCTCATGGCAGGGCGGCCAGTCAAAAGGAATTATTGTGTTTTTTGAAAGAGTTGCCTCCAGTGAAAATCTCAAGCCCGTAGCTACGCAGCAGGGCTGGGAACAGCCACAAATGATCCATGTGCATTGAGTCCGGTTTGGAAAGGCTGCCTGAGGGAGCATGTCTCCCGGGAGGAGCCGAGCTCTGGGGTGCGGGACAGTCCAACAGGCAGGAGTGAGAACTCGGGAGGAGAGCATCAGCCAGGACGCATCCAGAAGAGGGAACATGACGGGAGTGAGGACAGGCGTGCGGTGGCCGAGGCAGGTTAGAGCCAGAAGCGCTGAGCAGCGTAGAGGGGTGGCCACGCAAGCGCTGTCTGTGGATGGGTGCAGCGCCCCTCCCCCAAATGAGCTGAGCCCCCTGATCCCACACCCACCCCATCCCGGGTGCCCGGGATCACAAACAACCTGGGGTCAGTGCAACCCCCACCTCAGACACTTGCCCTTCGTGAGGAACACACCCAGGAGAGATGAGAGCTGGACTGTGCTGGGGGTTCCAGTCAACGGTGGGTTTGGGATACCAAGGAAGGCAACAGGAGAGGACAGGTTGATGTTTCTACTCCCAACCCCCTGGCTGGCTCTGGAGAAACCAGTTCAACCAACGCCATAGACAAGGGCACAGGACGAGGCTAAAAGGTAAGCTCTTCCTGCCTGGAGAATCCTGATCAGTTCCCGGACCACCTGCCAGGTATGGGATGTAGACGCTACCTTTCCAGGTGCCCGCGGCTGGTTCTTCCTAGAGCCCAGCATGGGGGGGGGGGGGGGGGGAGGAGACCACCCAGGAGCTTCTAGCCCACAGATGCACCATCAATGCCACTCCTTTCTGCCAAGTGACCCCAAATCTAGATTTTAATATTGACTGGTTTGTCTCATGCTGTATCCCGCCCCCCCACCCCCATCTTGGATATAGGACAACCTGCAAAAGAGTGCTCCTCTCTCTCCCAAGTGTCAAAAGCAGAATCTGCCTTTGCAAACAGGTTATACGCTCCGGTCATCAAGGCTGGCCTGGCTTTCCACATAAAGACTGGGGTGCACACCTCAAAGCGTTGGAAGCTCTGGGACAAAGCATTTCTACACTGAAATATTTTCATTTCCAGGGGTGTCTGGTTTCGGGGTGAGGGTTACAGGAAATTGCATGTGCCCTCAACATTTGGAGGGTATAAGCAGTGTCGGGTTCAGAGCCTGGAATCTCAAAAGAAGTGACTCTTGAAGGTCAGCAAGCCAGAAGCTAACCCATCAGCTCATTCTGGAGTCTGGTCTCTACCTTAGACACCGTAGAAGGGCTTTAAGGATGGAAATTACTGGTGCTGCAGAGTAAGAGCAGAGCAAAGGTCTCTCAGCAAGCTCCCTCTGCCTTTGTTCTGAGATCACTAGCTACAGAGACGGCTGCTGCCTGAGGATCACAAGCTGCACATCAGCTGCCTGCACTGCTGAAGGTGAGCTGGAGGTTAAAGTGGGTACATTGGAACATGCCCTTCACTCAATAAACTAAGTGAGAGCACGTCAGCGCAAAAGGTGCTCTTCTACAGAACCTGACAAGAAGACTTTAAAACCCAGTTCACCCTCAGGTGCTCTGGATTTAAGACCAGTCAGCCTTGCCTCAAACTGTGGAAAGTTGCTCTAGCTAATCAGCTTTGAAATCACCTTCAACTTAATCACCCACCACGACACACCTGGGGTCCTTCAGCGACCTAAACTTCAGACACCAGCGTAGGAGAGAAGTTCTGCTACGGTGAATGAACTGGAAAGTCCTGAATTGTTTCAGAAAGCAGGACATTTTTCAAGAACCTGTTTTCCTTTTTGCCAGAACTGCTGGAAAGCTCAGCCGCCAAATGAAAGCCCAACTCAGCTAACTCCAAAAGATGAAAACGGGATATAGTCTCACCGATGAACCTTCCCCAGACCTTTCACTAGTCTACCTTCCAGGTTTACACTTTATTTTCACTGTGTTTCAGGGTAAAACATCCTTTTCAGCCTTTTGCAATTTCTTTCTGGAAGAAGAAGGGGAGGAAACCAATCACCAAAGTGCCTGTTCCAAAAAGAACATAAAACAAATTCACAGGAACCCTGAGACCTGCGCCCAGACCTTCCCACAAACCGCCTACTGCTCTTTGCAGCATCCGAAGAGGCTCCTCAAACCTCGACTCAGAACACAACTGACTTTGTCGGAGGCGATCCATAGCCCTAGGACATGACTCAGCAACGGAGACCTGGTCTATCCTTTCTACCTCCTCAACCGCCTCTCCCTGTCCCGACAGCACCATTTCAGACACATTTCAAGCACTCGTGATCCAGAGCAGAATTCTTCCTAGAGCTGAGGTTCCAGAACAGTTCAGGTTGACATAACCAGAGGAGAAAGACACTCAAGGGCCATTCCTGACTTGCTACCTGCTTTCAGCAGCCAGGCTGAGCCACCCCGAGGACAACACAGACTCACACCTGCTCAAGGGTTTGATTGAGAAGTTAGGTCCTGGCAGAAGTGAGGCACAGTTAAAAATGACACCCCTAAGTTACCGATCATGTTTTATGGCTACCACCTCTGATGTGTCCTTAGGCAGTACATCTCCTGGACCCTCCATTCATCCGTTATCTCTCTTGGACATGTTGGCATCCCTTCAACACCCACTTGCTAAACCAACTGGAAAATGTGCTGACTGCTGTGTCAGCGGGAAGGACACATCAACTCGCTCACAGGCTCCTGGAGAGCTTGCCCACACGCCAGGGCTGTGGCAGGCTGTGGCAGCCAGTGCAGGGTCCATCCAGACTAGCAGTCAAGGGAGAAGGGCTCGAACAGTGAGTCTAAACTGCCAGGTGGGGAAAGGGAGGGGGAATGTCCAATGTCCAAACCGTTTTGATGGTCACCTCTGGGGAGCAGATCAAGCCATAGCTAAGCATCCTCCAATGTCCAGGACAAAGAACTGCCCAGCACACAATGCCAAGGCCAGGACTGAGAAGCCTGCACTCCGTTCAGTTAAATGACAATAAGGTGGAACACCCTTCCATTTCTAGTGCCCAGAAAGCACTTGGCATCATCTGGTACTACCTACCCAGAATGGCCTCAGATTCCAGCAAGAAAATTTGCCTGGCACCATGAAGAAAGACACCCAGACCTTCCAACTACACATTTTCAGGATTCCCTGACGTTGATGAACACATTAGGGGCTGGGAGTGAGCCGGCTGGGAAAGAATTTTAGCCAGATCAGGCTGAAAATGCCTTGACTGCTAAAAGCACCCATTTTCTCCAAGCGGTTTCTTTTTCTGAGCTCAAGGGCAATCCCGTTGGGCCCCCTGAGCAGATAAGGGCAGGCAAAGTCCAGGAGAGGCTTTGTCATGCTCAGTAACCAGCTAGGGGACCTGGAGGCTACCAGAGGCATAGCAGTACCTGATGTGTGGGGGTCACATAGCTTCTACTGACACGACCGCAAGGTGGCATTCTAAACCCAATCAAGAAACAGAAGGGCTCCATCACTTACCATCCTGTTTGGGAGATGGTTCTTTGGGTTCCTTCTTATTTTTTCGACCCTCCCTCCCAGAATGGTCTTCTCCTAAATCTATGACCAGTTCGCTCTCTGAATCCGAGTCCAGGCCCAAATGTACGGTTGGGGAATCCGTCTCATCTTTCCCCTTCAGTTTATCCTTTGTGGGATGAGGCGAGGGCTTCACTTTCTCGGGAAAGTCCTTCTCGGGCTGGGGGCTGGCCTTGTCCTTGACCGAGCCCGACTCGGCTTTCTCGCTGGTCGGAGATGCGCTCTTCAGCTCCTCTTTAGTGTCTACGGGGTTTGCCAGTTTGGGCTTTTTTTTGACAGCAGATGGCTCTTTGTCCATCCGGCTGCCCTCTTTGTCTTCTGTATCTTCTGGATCGTTTTTGGACTTCTGCTCATCATCACTGATATACTCACTATCGCTACTATCTGACTTCTCAGAATCTTCTGAATCGCTGTGCTCTACGGCCGTATAAACATCTTCTGAGATTTCATTGATGCCTAAATTCAAAGAGAAAACCCAGCATGTGGCGTAGTCACAAAATAAAGAGCAGGACCAAAAACGCAAACATTTTCCACGCCAAACACTGGAATAAAAAAACATTTCAAATGACATCACACTAGCCCGGTGGGGTTAGTAGTGAACTAATTACAAACTGACTACAGCTGACAAGTGCAACTTGTGGCTGGAAGAGGTTTCAGTTATTAGCATCCAAAGATGACAAGGGACCTAAAAAGACAGATTTGAAGTTTATCTGGAGCTAAGTCTCATTAACAACTAATCAGAATAGAGGAGTTGGCTGGTTGGAGAAGGGAGGGAGGAAACAGCAGACATGAACTGCTAAAACTGGTCCATTCTATAGATTAGAAAATAGAGTCCTAGGGAAACCACCTGGTCCCAGACACAAAGAAAACCGAGACAGGGACAAAGCCAGAATCCTGCACTCCTACTCACACCAATGTACAGCCCATACACCCCCCCAAGCATCCATCATCCTCAGTGGCTAGGTCTCAAAGAAATAAGTCAAAGCCTCAAGGCAGAGGCTGCAAAATTACAGTCTACAAGTCGCATCTGACCAGCAGAAACATTTATGTTTGGGAAGCAGTGATTTGACTCGATTTGTTGTTTGTTAATTGTTTTTTTAATTAAAAAAATTTTTTTTTCATGTAAAACTTCTTGCTCACTTCACAAACCAGGAAATTTCCCAGAGAAATCAAGATGATGGGCCTGTGTTCAAAGACCTGACCACTCTTGGTCACAAGGCTGGCTGAGAAGCCACAGGCTCCTGCAGGTAGGGGAGCACTGTGACAAGTGCCCCAGTACCCTTTTCCAATTGTCACAGCAGTTCCACTCC
>PVHY01020670.1:0-25131 GCA_004024945.1 Uropsilus gracilis
CTTCTCCCATTTTTCTGCAAATTGTTGGTTGGTTAAGTTGATGTTTAGTTGTTGGTTGTTTGGCCTGTTGTTCTCTTCCAATATCTGGTAAATGTGTGTGTGGGGTTTTTTTTGTTTGTTTTTGTTTTTTACCCCGGGGCTATCCCACTTCACTAACACTTGTTAACTATCCTGATCTTTTGTGCTCTTCAGCTCCCCCGCCTTCTTCCCCCTCCTCCTCTGCTCCATGGTTCAGTCCCATTGGTTGTTTTCATTTTTTCTTATTTGTTTGTTTTTCCCTATATCCATCATATAAGTGTGTCTCTGTTTTTATTCCAGTATCATGCTGTTCTAATTATTATGGCTTTGCAGTATACTTTGAAGTTTGAGAGTAAAATACCTCCAGTCTCTCTCTCTCTCTCTCTCTCTCTCTCTCTCTCTCTCTCTCTCTCTCGCTCTCTCTCTCGCTCTCGCTCTCGCTCTCACTCTCTCTTTTTCGGTCAGGAGAGCTTCACTATTCTACTTTTTTAATTTAATTTTTAATTGATTGCTCATATATACATCAGCATATATACAAATTGCATCAATTTCTACACTGAGGTTCTCTCATCACTTTGTCACCCGTAACCATCTGAATCTTTTGTGCTCTTCCCCTCCCCTGTTTTTCACCCTCCTTCCCCTATCTTGATCTATGTTTCAGTTCTGCTGGCAGTTTTAGATTTTTCTTGGCATTTTTTTTGTTTGATTTTCCTATATCCCTCATTTAAATGAAGTCATTCCATATTTTTCTTTTTCTTTCTGGTTTATTTCTGCTAAATTGATTCCATCTAGTTCCATCCATGTTGCTGCAAATGACAATATTTGTTTTCTTTGATGTATAATATTTCATTGAGCAAACATACATTTTTCAACCACTCATCTGCTTTGGGATTTTTGGGTAGTTTCCATATCTTGTCAAGTGTAAACAGTGCTGCGGTAAATATGTCAGCACAGGTGTCCTTTTGAATGGATGCTTTTGTGCCTTTGGGTAGATTCCCAGTAGTGGGATTGCTGGGTTAAATGGTAGTTTCACAGCCTTCCATAGTGGCTGAACCAGTTTAAACTCCCACCAGTGATGTAAGAGACTTCCTTTTTCTCCCCAGATACTCCAACACTTGTTTTTGTATTTTCTTTTAAATGGGTCATTTTTACTGTTGTAAGATGGCGTCTCAGTGGTTTTGACTTGCATTTCCCTGATTATTCATGATGTGGAGCATTTTTTCATGTGCATTTTGGCCATCTGTATTTCCTCTTTGGATAAGTGATCCAAGTCTATTTTTAATTCCATATAAATTTTAGTAATTTTTACTCTATC
Organism: Uropsilus gracilis; assembly: GCA_004024945.1. Classification (NCBI taxonomy): domain Eukaryota; kingdom Metazoa; phylum Chordata; class Mammalia; order Eulipotyphla; family Talpidae; genus Uropsilus; species Uropsilus gracilis. Next base: position 1,334 of record PVHY01020670.1, read on the forward strand.
TCTTTGATGAATGTCATTAGAATTTTTATTGGGATCACATTGAATATGCAAATTGCTTTTGGCAAGATGGCCATTTTGATAATGTTAATTCTTCCTATCCATAAACAGGGAATGCCTTTCCATTTCTTCAGGTCTTCTTCTATAGTTTTTGAGTGTTTTATAGATTTCTTTGTAAAGATCTTTTACTTCTTTTGTTAGATCTATACCCAGATATTAATTTTTATTTATACAATGGTGAATGGAGTGGTTTTCTTAATTTCTTCTTAATATGTATGATTTTTTTGCATATAAAAATGCTGCTTTTTGTGTGTGTTGATTTTGTAGCCACTTAACTTACTGATCTGGTTTATTATTTCAATTAGCTTTTCTGTGGATATTTTTGAGATCTCTACATAAAGAATCATATTATCTGCATGTAATGATAGCTTTATTTCTTCATCCCCTATTTGTATTCTTTTTATGTCTTTCTCTTGCCTTATTGCCCTAGCTAGGACTTCCAGTATTATGTTTAAAAGTGATGGTGACAGTGGGCATTCTTGCTTGGTTCCAGATCTTAATGGAAATGATTTCAGTTTTTCCCATACAGGATGATGTTTGCTGTAGGTTTGTTGTGGATGGCTTTTATTATGTTGACATATGTTCTTTTTATCCTGAGTTTTTCAATGGCTTTTATTATGAATGGGTGCTGAACTTTATTGAATGATTTCTCTGATTGATATGATCATATATTTTTTGGCCTTTTCCTTGTTGATGCGATGGATTATGTTAATCAATTTTCAGATGTTGAACCATCCTTGTGCCCCTGAGACGAAATCTACCTTATCATGGTGAATCATCCCTTTTATGTATTTTTGCATTTGATTTGTCATCATTTTGTTTAGAATTTTTGTATCTGTGTTCATTAAAGATATTGATCTACAGTATTCTTTCTTAATGCTGTTCTTGTTTGGTTTTGGTATATACGTCATAGATTTTGTTTGGCAGTTTTCCTTTCCCAATTTTATGAAGAGCTTTATTAATGCAGGTGTTATTTCCTCTTTGATTGTCTGGTAGAATGCATCTGTGAAACCATCTTGTCCTGGGCTCTTGCTTTTAGGGACAGTTTGAATGACTGCTTCAATTTCACTTCTTGTGATAGGTCTGTTTAAGTCCCCTATTTATTACTGTTCAATTTTGTGTGGTTATATAGTTATAAGATTCTCTCTACCACTTCCAGGTTGTTGTATTTATTTGCTTATAGATGCTCATAGTATTCTCTGAGTATTCTTTGGATTTCCTCTGTGTTAGTTGCAATTTTTCCTCTTTCATTTGTGATCCTATTTATTTGAGAGGCATCTCTCCATTGTGATCTTTGCTATGGGTTTATCAATTTTATTTATTCTTTTGAATAATCAGCTTTTGGTTTAACTAACATTCTGAATTGTTTTTCAACTTGCAGATTATTAATTTCTTCTTTTATTTTTATTATTTCTTGTCTTATCTTGGCTTTTGGATTTTTCATGTTCCTTTTCTATTTCCTCGATTTGGGAGATTAGGTTATTTTTTTGGTTTGTTCTTTTGGTTTTTGATAGGAATCTGTATTGCTATGAACCTTTCTCTTAATACTGCTTTTTCTGACTCCAATACATTTTGGAATGTTCTGCACTCTTTGTTGTTTCAAAGTAGGTTTCAATTTCTTCTTTTATTTTCTTGATTACCCAGTCATCATTTAGCAGTGTGTTGTTCATTCTTCATGTATTGGACACTCTTCTTTCCTTCTTTACATTTTTGAGTCCTAGTTTGATGCCTTTATAGTGAGAGAAAAAAAAGGTATTATTTTAATTGTTCTATATTATGAATGTCTGTCTTATGTCCTAATATTTGATTGATATTTGAGAATGACCCATGTGTGCAATGAGTAAAAGGTGTATTCCATTCTTTGGGGGTGCAGTGTCCTGTAGATATCTAGTGAGTCCATATTGTCAAGGTCTTCATATAGATCTTTTATGTCCTTGTTTATTTTTTGTTTTGTTGATCTGTCCCTTAGTGAAAGTGGGGTGTGGAAATCACCTCCTACATATGCATTTTAGCCAATGTCTTTTTTCAGTATTGTTAGTAATTGATGAATTTTGATGCTCCCTCATTTAGTGAGTATATGTTAATAATTGTTATGTACTTGTGTTATATTAACCCTTTTACCATGATGCGGTATACTTCTTTGTCCCTTGTCACATTTTTTAGCTTAAAGTGTGCTTGATCTCCTAGAAGTATTACTACCCCTGCCTTCTTCTGGGGGTCATTAGCCTACTCTATTTCTTTTCATTGATACATTTAGACCATTACCATATATATATATATATATATATATATATATATATATATATATATATGGTGAGTATTGACAACTGAGTGTCTGAGATTATCAGTGGTGTTCATTGTGAGGTTCTGCTAATTAGTTTGTTTTGTTGTTTCTAATCAGTTTTTTGATGGTTCAGGTTTTAGGGTTTCTCCTAAAGTTTCTTGGAGTGGAGGTTTGGTGTTGGTGAAATGTGAAGATTTTGTTTGTCTGAAAACGTTCTTACATTGCCTTTATACAGGAAGGAGATAGTTGCAGGGTATAGTATTCATGGCTGGAGATTTTGTTTTTTAATTTTTTGAATATATGGCTCCAGTCCCTCCTTGCTTGGAGTGTCTCCTCAGAGAAATCTGAAGTCAACCAGACAAGTTTTACATTGTAAGCCCTCTATTTTCTTTCCCTGGGCTGTTCCTTTATCTTGAACTCTTGGAATTTTTATAATTGTGTTTCTCTCTGTTTATACATTGAAGTAGTCTGGTGTCCCTTTGGCTTCTTGTATGTCTATTTTCATTTCTTTCTTTAGGTTAGGGAAGTTATCCTCTATTATTTCTTTAAATAGCTTTTTGGTTCTCATTAATCTCTTTTCTTCTGGTATTTCATGTATCTGAAATTTCCTTCCTCAAGGTGTCTGATCTGTTTCTGAGCTTTTCTTCAGTCTCTTTCTTTGTATTCTCTTTCCTTCTCTCTCTCTCTTTTTATTTCAGTAGTCTCTAGATTGGTGATGTGCTCCTCTATTTTCTCTAATCTATTTCCATGACTTTTACCTGCCTTTTTAACCTGTTCTATTGCTCTTTTTATTTCCTGGGTTTATTTGTTTCCTTTTTAAAAATAATCCAATCTTGTCCTTCAGTTCTTTGAGTTTCTCATGTTGAGTTTCTCTCTTTTAAGTTTTCCTATTTCTTCTCTTAACTCTTTATCTATTTTATTTTAGTTTTGGCATTCTTTTTTTGTATTTTTGCCCTTTAGTTCTGTCACTCATAGCTATGTTCTCTTTCAGTTTTTCTATCTCTTCTTTCATCTCTTCTTATTATGATCAGTTAGGACTCATTCTCTGACTGGAGACATTCTTATTATTGGATTATGGGATTTGTCTTTCTATTGGTGGAGTATTTTTTTCCTGAGGGACTTGTTTGTACATTTGTGGCTGTTTTCCTTCCTGTTTGTCTTCAGATTTTCTTTATGCATTGGGACAAAGTGGTATTTGCATTTGTTGGCATGTTTCTTGGTACACTTTGCCTGTATGTATTTATTCTGTCTTGAGCTTATGTTGCTGTGTTTGGTACTGTGGTTGTGTTGGAAGGTTTTTGTGTTGGAAGGTACTCTCTTGCATTCAGTTGGGTTATCCACTGAGTGTTACTTTCAGCTATTGCCTCTCCCTTCTTCATCAGGGGAGTCTCCCCCCCCCATCTCTTAAGAGAAACTTGCTGTCTATGATAACTCGGGCTTTGCTATTTCTATTACTGCCCATTATTTTTTACTGCTATTTGCTATTTCTATTATTCTATTACAGTTCAGCTTGGGCCTGCCTCACTCTCCACTTTAACAAGGGTGTCCACTCTTTTCTAGGCTATGTGTGTTTCTTAATTATTTTTCTTGGTACCATCCATGTTACTTTGTTCTTGCATTACTTTTCTCAGAGACTTCAGGTCTGCCTGGGAACTTCCACTGACTCACTGACTCTAGGCTGGTGCTGTGCTCCCAGAAGCTATGTGCCAAAACAGACTGTCTGGATTGCAGTCTCCACATGCTGATCCCACATGTTACTTTGCTCCTGTGTGATCTAACATAAGTGAATGTTTTGCATTTGAGGTGCACATTGTAACAATTATTTGTGCACGTACTGTAAAATAATTGCCACAACATTACTGATGCACCCATTACTTCACAGTTGACACTTGAGTGGGTGTGTGTTATGTTAGTACACTTGAAGTAGACACTCAATAGATTTTAAAGATATAATATATTATTATGAACTACTATCTTCATGATATTCTTTAGCTCCTGAAAGCTTAGTTATACACCAACTCAAAAATTGTCACCTCTGGTCAGCATCTCTTTCTGTCCACTCACTGGTCCCTGATATCTTTCATTCTGCACACTTCCCATGAATTTGACTTCAGATTTTCCTCATTTTGGAGATTATAGCAAGTTTCTATTTAATTTTAGCTATTTTTTTCTTTTCTCATAGTGGTGTCTGGGAATATAACAATTTTTAATTTTTACCAATATACATTTTAGCTTCCATTTCCTATAAGTAGCTGAATAGATAAAATGAAATAAAAATTTTCTAATTTCAGACAGTGAGGAAATCTTCATTTATCTACTACTTATGATTAACTTATTATTGCTTACCGGTACTAATAAGATAATAATGATAATACTACAGCATTGGTTTTCCGCATGTGGCATATTTCACTAAGCACATGTCCTTCAGGCTCAATCACATTGTTGCAATTAAACACAATCACTTTATTATTATTGAAAGAATACTACATCACACTGTCAAAATCTTAGAATGGTATCTAATACAACATTACACAAATCGGTAGTGTTCATATCCTGTCTATTGTGAATAACACTTCAGTATATATGATAGGAAGAAAAATCTGAAGTCAACCTGATAAGTTTTCTCTCTAAATTTAAGAGATATCCTAAGGTATACTTCCTTTGGCTATATACTCACTAGGGACTGCTGGAATCTAAGGTAGTTCTATCATTTCAATAAAGAACTTACATGTTTTGCTATAATAGCTGTAACAATGTATACTCCCAACTACAGTATTCAAGGATTTCCTTTTCTCCACACTTAGGGAATCACCTATCTGTTGCTTTTTTTAGAACAGCCATTCTAGAAAGGGATAAGTGACATTGTGATAATGAGCTTCATTTCACTGGTGAGTACTGAGGTGAGCAGCATGTCACATACCTGTGTCTATTTGAATTGTCTCTGAAAACATCTTTTCAGGTCCTTTGCCCAGTTTTAAACCAAGTTTGTTTTATGTCTCAAGTTGCAGGTGTTCTTTATGTACACTGGTTATTAATATCTTATCAGGTCAGATGGACACACATGTTTCTCCAACTTGATTGATGCCCTTTCAATCTGCTGACTGTTTCATTTACAGACATTTGAGTTTGCTATAATCCCAATATTCTATATTTGCCTATCCTCTTCTGTGTTTTTTGTGACACATCCAATAGTTTATGCAAAATGCCATATCATGAAGGGAAGTTTTTCCCTATGTTTCTTTCCAGGAATTTTACCATTTCAGCAATTATATTTAGAATTAAATCATCTTTGGTTTATAACATTACATACCTTTTCTTCAGATGTATTTTATCATTAATATAATGTTACTATACCATATACATTATTAAAGACCCACAGATCTCCACCAAAATCCATTGCCTCCCCAATATTTGGTGATCTCTTTCTCTTACTGTATTTGCATAAATCCTATACATGGATTCCTAGAGTTAATATGATTCGATTTTGTCTGTCCTTTTGTTTTCTCTATATTCTACACATGAATGAAAACAATGTCATTTATTTTCCCCCTCACACTTATTTCACTTTGCATATGCCCCCAACTTAGTTCCATTCCTGTAGTGACAAGTGGAATCATTAGCTTCCTGTTAGTGGTGTGGTATATTGTTGAGTATATAGGCTACTATCTCTTGCATTAATGCTCTGCCAGAGGCATGTGGACTATTTCTAGAACATGGCCAAAAAAAAAGTGTTACAATGAATTAGGAGTGAATATATTTTCTGAATTAGCAATTTTTTATTCTTCACAAGAAACCTAAGAATGGAATAGGATAAAGTTAAACAGATTACTCTCTAAGGAAGACTTTTAGGTAATAAATAGCTAGTGTAAAAAATGTTCAGCATTACTCACTATAAGGGATGTGCAAGTAAATCTATATTGCTTTGCAATTCACACATATGAGAAGGACCAATATTTTAAAAACAAAGAAAGAAATAATAAATAATAATAAATGTTGGTAAGTTTGTGTTGGTAAGTTGTGTAAGTTTGTAAAACATTACACTTTGTAATGTTTTACACTATTAATGTTTTACACTATTATGTTTTACACTATTAATGGGGATATATTTAATCAGCACCTATGGAAATCAGTATTGAGATTCCTTAAAATATTAAAATTGGTCATAATATTTCTAATTCTAAGTGAGGTAACTGGTTTATAACTATAAAATGATGATTTTCTGATGTATGTTATTCTTCACATGTATGTTATCACATGGTGTTCATCATCAAAGCACCCACATGTCCCCACAATAATCTATTGTGACCCCATTTCTCACCTGTCATTATCTCCCTCTGTCAGACTCAGTTATGCACTTGGGTTGCTAAAGTTTACTTTTGCTCAGTTTTTTTTCATCTTTCATTTATTTTCTCTACATTCTACACATGAATGAAAACAGTGGCATTCAACATTCACCTCAGACTAATTTTATTTTGCATATACCCCAACCCCATTTCTATCCCTGTTGTGACAAAGGCAATTTTGCTAATTTCCTTAGAGTTGAAAGTTGTTCCACTGTATGTGTGTGTGTATACACTGTGCACTATGTCTTCTTAAATAAATGCTTTGCCAATGGGCATCTAGATTGTTTCCATAACATGACTAAATAAATAGTTCTGAACGAACATAAGAACACATATGTTCTTTTTAATTAGGAATTATTTATCTTTCATTACATACTTAGAAGTGGAATGGGTAAAGAGTTGAGTAGGTAACTTCCCAAAGATGACATGCTGATGATAAATAACAAAAAAATTGTCAACATCATTAATTGTAAGGGAAATACAATTAAAACTACCTTGCTGTGCAACATTACACATATGAACTTTCCAATATTAAAGAAAGTAGAAGTAACAAATGCTGTCAAGTCTCTGGAAATATGTAAGGTTTACACTATTGGTGAAAATATAGTTATTACCTGGGAGAAACAGATGGAGATTCCTCAAAATATTAATAATAGACAAACCATTTGATCCAGCACTTCCAAACCCAGGTGAAATTACTTTGTTTACAATTGTTGCTGCGGTCAGTCCTCAAATGCATATATGATGACAATGCATGTTGTCAAGTAAATTTTTGCTTGTTTCTTTACTTCAAATAAATTTATGGTGTTAGGTCTGACATCAAAGAATTTGATTCATTTTCAGACTTCTATGCAATAGGAGAGAGTAGTCTTGGTTCATGCTGCTGGGAAATGAAACTCTCCAGTTCGACCAACATTATTTGGGGAAGACATATCTATCTACACTGTATTTTCTTTCACCTTGAACTTCAGTATATCAGCAAAAAATATGTGAACAATACCAACTGAGTGAAATTCTACCCTGCTTCATTGCACCCTCTGCTTCTGCAGTGCTCTGTTGAAGGCAGCCTTCACTTGAGCATTCCTCAGACTGTAGATGAGGGGGTTCAGCAATGGGTTGAAGAGGACATAAAACAGGGAAAGAACTTTTGTCTGTTCGACATGGTGGCCATTGTCTGGGATGATATAGATCATCATGGAAATACCAAAGTAGAGCCCAACCACACAGAGGTGGGAGGAGCAGGTGAAAAAGGCTTTTCTGCGACCCTCTTTTGACTTGATCTTTAGGATGGCAAAGCCAATACGAATATAGGAGACCATCATTAAGGAAAGAGGTCCCACGAAGATAAATGTACCAGAGCAAATGACATATATTTTGTTCATGAAGATATCCCCACAGGACCCTTTGAGGAGAGCCATGAGTTCACAGAAAATGAAATTTACTTCCTGTGAATCACAGTAGGGCAATTTCAAAAAGAGAAGTAGATCTCCTAATGCAATAGTAAAACCACATATCCAGCAAGTTATGGCCAGAACATTACACAGTCTCCAATTCATGATAACATTGTAGTGGAGAGGATGACAGATGGCCACATACCTATCATAGGACATTACCATCAATATCAAGCACTCCGTACAAGTAAATGTTGCATACATTAATAACTGTGCAGCACATGAAACATACGAAATTGATTTCTGGTGCTTTACTAAGTTTTCTAGCATTTTGGGCAAGGTGCTGGAGGAATAGGATATGTCAATGACGGCCAGATGAGAAAGGAAGTAGTACATGGGGGTGCGCAGACTGGCATCGAGACAGATGAGTCCCAAGATCACACTGTTTGCCAGCAGGTTTGTGATATACAAAAGGAAGAAGACGCAGAAGAGAAGAATTTCCATGTCTGCACTGAGCTGGAATCCCACTAGGATGAGTTCTGGGTTCCACGTTTGGTTGCTCCCCATTCCGTAATAACTGTGGTTCCAGGAATAAAATATCTTAGGAAGGCCAAAGCTGGAGAATAGTGGAAGTAGGGGTTATTTGTCCTAATTTGAACTTAGTGGAAACAAACATACTTATATCTATTTGAATATTTTCTCAATTGTTTCTGTGCTTTTCTTTGTTTTTGTCAATTTTTATGAAGCAATTTGACTCACAAAAATTAATATGTATAAAGAACTGTAGTCTATGCATTTCATCAAATTATTCTCATTTCATTTGTTAGTTGTTTCCTCATGAGTATATTTATGTGTTATGTAGATATATTTTTACTGGAAACAGTCTGAAATAATGCAAGTTTAGAGCTGTTTATCTTTAAAACATTGTAGTAGTCACCAATCTCTACTAAGTATAGTTATCCCCTATTGTAAATTTAGTGTAAACATTATTCACTAATGTAAGCTTATTAAGGTGATCCAAATAATAACCCAATAGCACATCTTTATTTTCTAATATCAGATAATTACCCATCATTTCATTGCATGGATCATAATAATTTTGAGAGAACAAGCTCTTGTTCTTACTTGTTATCACCATTTTTTTCTTCCATTGATTTTCCATGTTAAGCTCAAGGCATAAATTCTTAACCCAACAATGATCAATTGTGTATTGATCAACAACAACAATATGTGTATTTTTATTTTTATTATTGATACTACCAATTTGATATTAATTTGTCAGCTGTTTTCAATAAAAATATATGTCCATTTGTTGGTCATTGTGGTTGCTCACAAATACATATATAAAAATATTTACCCATGGTGATTATGTACTTAGTTACTTATTGCTAAAATTTGCTTCTCTACTCACCTTGTAGTTTTCCGGTTCATCCTGGAATCAGTTATATAATTAGAAGGTACATTCCTGCCCCCATTACCCCTTCTGATACAAGAGAGGACAGACACCCAGCAGCAGCTTGACTCAGCTGAGTGGGCAGGTGGGAGGTTCTGGATGCACTGACCTCTAATTTTGCCTGCTGCAAATGATCCCCATGCCCTCAGGTGTCAGGAGAGTACCAACCCTCAAGTAGGCAATTGGAAGCACATAATCAACCACAGCATTTCAGGTATAAGGCAGAGTCATCCATGTCCTATAAGAGCCTCCAATAAACTTGTGAGCTAGTACCAGTGTTATGGTGGTTCAGCACATAGAGAAAGCCAGAAAGCATACAATAAGAAGGAAGAAAAAAGTATTTGATGTGGTATTTTATGGGAATACCAAAAAATCCATAGAAATAGTAATTAAAAAAAAAACAATTTAGTAAATAGCAGGCTACAAAACAAATACACAAAAAATTGGTAGCATTCTTTTAGGAAAATAAGCACTCTCAAGAGGTATAAACATTAAAATCCATATTTACAGTGTATCAAGAATTTTAAATACCAGGCATTGAACCTAACAAAATGGGTGAAATATCTATACTATGAAAGCTATAAAACAATGTTATAGAAATAGAAGAAAACAGCATGGTATTGGAATAGATATAGACACACAAACATATGATTTTAAACAGAAAACCTAGACATAAGACCAAACATTATGCTAATTTAATCTATGACAAAGGGGCAAAAATAATGCACTGGAACAAGGAAAAAGTCTGCAATAAATGAACCACACTTACAAAACTGAAACCAGACTACTATTCCACACCATGTCCAAAAAATCTCAAAATGGGTAAAGAACCTCAGCATAATACCTGATACTGTCAAATATGTGGAAGATAACTGGTAAAGCCTTCATGGCATTCATCTCAAACTTCTTTAAATACTCATCTCTAGAAATAAGAAGATGAAGGAAGAGTTAAACAGTAAAGCTACTATTAAAAAAATGAGACAATGGTCATAAAGAGAATGCCAATATAATGGGAGAAAATATTTGCTACTCATACCACAGATAAGGGGCTGATATGAAAGAAGCAAAGTCCTCACACAACTAAACAAAGAAAGGATCCAATTTCAAAATGGGCAGAAGAACTCAAGAGACAGTCCTCCAAAGATGAATTTCCAATGGCCAACAGACATATGGAAAAATGTTCGGCATAACCTTAAATTGTGAAAATGTAAATCAGAATGTACTGAGGTACCAACAGAAACCAAACAAATCTAGAGAGGCTGCGGAGACAAAGGACCTGTTCTACACTGGGATTGTGAATTATCCCACCACTATGGAGAGTGTTGTGTAGGGACCACAGAATTTATCCTTGGTTCTACCAACTGACTCATGCGAATTCTACCCAAAGGGTACAAGTACACTAATTTGAAAGAAAATTTGTATTCTTGTGTTTACTGTTCACTATTCACCATGGCAAAGCTATGCGCACAACTCAAATACCCCAGAGACAAATGAGTAAAAACATTGTGGATCATATACACAACAGTATATCACTCAGTGACCAAAAAAGGACAGCTCATGCCATTTGCAGCAATATCAGTGGAGCTAGATGTGATTATGTTTGCTGAAAATTGTGGGAGAACATAAATATGGGATGGTTTAATATATGTAGAATATAGACAAATTCAACAAAGGACAAGAAATAGTCAAAACTGATAAACTGGCCAGAGAAATGATTATTCAGCAAAGGTAATGGGACCAGGGAAATGATTACTCAGCAAAGGAGTGAGACAGAAGCAATCACAGAAGCGAGGGAGAAACATAAGGTAAAATAAAAATGGGTCATCGTTGATATGGGGGGGAGAAATATGGGTGCTAAAAACATGTACCAAAAATATTAGATACAATCAAAAGTATAATGCTTTTAAAGGATGAATCAAAATTTCAAAGCTATGGTCATATACATTGTTCCCATCATTCCACAGTTATCATATGTAATAAATCTTAAATACATTTTATCAAGATTTCCATCATGTATCCAATAGAATCCTTCAAGAGGAAGGATATAATATTTGTTTTATAAATGTTAAAATAATGCAGTTTCTTAAAGTCTGTAATCCTTAAGTATCATCAGTGATAAGTATCACCAGTGAAAATACAAATATATTAACAAGCATATTAACATTAGTATCAGTGAATACCTTCAGTATTATACAACAGTAACTTTTAAGGCAAAAAATATAGTTTAGGTAAGTGTTTATTTGAAAAGAAAAAGGGAGAATTACAGCACGATTTTAGATAATACTGTCTGAATAAACTCTATAGTTTTCCATTAAAGCACATTAATTTACTTAATACTTTCAAAAATATTAGGGCAAATTAGAACTCTTCATAATCAGCACAGAAATAGTGGAGAAAATCTTAAACGACTGTAAATAATTCTCTTTACAACAGAAACATTGCAGTCATAGCAGCTCAGGAAACAAAGTTTGAAGTGTCTGTGAGAGGCTTTCTCTACCTGCCCTTCTGGAATTGAAGCAGCAGCTCCAGGATCTCTCTCCAGTTCTACTCGTGGTATAGGTGCTCATCTATCCTCTGATGTTGCAGCCATTTTTTAAAACATCAGTAATTTCTGAGTCTAGTAATTACTAATATTTGGTAATATCTCAGGTAAATTTCAATAAGAAATAACCACCTCTTACCTCTCACCTCTCAGTTTCCATAATGGAAAGACTTCCCTGCATGGTTTCTAGAATATTCTTTCTACCAAATGAAATTACTCTATCAATATTGTGACTGTCTGAGGTTCTTATAGGTTCTTGGTTGGTTTGGCCATTTCATAGCTGTGTTCAAAGGAAGTATTAACATATGCAGCTTCTCATCCTCTCAGATGACTGCTCAAAGAATAGACCACAGCAACTTGAATGATCAAACTCAAGCACACTGAGTAGTTAAGGTGGGAAAACACCAAAAAATCAGAATCCCTTCTCCACTCCTGACCTCGAATAACACCCTCACACACGCAATGACCACTGTTTCCAGAAGTAGGATAGAGATGAAATCTAGGATCTATTTCACTGATCCACAGTGTCTTAAGTCAGGTAAGATTCAGTGTTCTTCATCAGTATGCCATAACCTCTATAAAGTCATGTTGGTGTCTGCAGCCTCCCCTATCCACTTCAACTATCTGAAATTCATCTCCTGTGCAAATGATTTCTTATTACATAAAGATGGCACCTCTACATCACAGACAGTGTTACAGAGTATTATTACCTCAATGAGAAAATACAGCACAAATAGATGTCAGCGCTGGATATTCCTCAGGAATCTCTCTCCACCAGAACAAAACAGTTCAGAGCAGGGACGTGCTGTGGATATGGAAGCAGGTTTTGAGGTTGAATCTCAGATCGAGGAGCATTTGCCACATAGATGCCGGTTTTCAGCATATCCCAAATATCTAAGTTATGCATCTAGGAGTGACGTTTGCTAGCAGTCAACTGTAAACTGCAATTCTGACATGGAAAATATGACATGATGACCTTTCTAATTTCATCCCTCTGTCATGGGAAAAAATCTCTGTCTCTTGTCTCTGGAGGAAGGGAAGGGTTCTACCTGTTTTTTTCTTGAGGATACTCTAGACAATAGTCAGCTCACAAATTGACATCACTTAGGTCCACACAGGTTTTCAAACTGGCTAGGGCTATGAACCTGAGGTGTCACTAATTGGATATGCAGAACTTTACAATTATTTGAGTTTTTAAATAATATTGTTTTGACTCCCATAAACACATTTAAGAACCTGTGACTCTCAGAAGGCCAAAAAAATTATTCCCCTGGAACCTGTCCGCCAAGCTTGGAAGGAAAAATTTCCTTAAACCATGGAGCACCTTTCACCAAAGCTAAGCTGATAGTTATTTTAAATAGAAATATTTCATATGTTATCACTAATAAAACACCTAATTTGATGTGATTAGTATATTTTTAAATGTCTTTTACTTCTATTTCATCAATCTTTAGATATTATTGATATACTCAAATGTTTACATATTTAAGTTGCACATAAAATGCTTTGATCCTGTATATACTATGATATATATATATATACTATGATATTATAGCAACAATGTAGTTGGCACATGGATGAACGCATTGTTGTCATTGTGTGAGTGTGTGATGAGAACTCTTAAAGTATCTCAAGCATTTTATCATTTTTGGGCTATAATATATGAATACAAACTATCACCCCATGCCTTTCATTAGATCTACAAAACCTAATCATCACCAACTCAAAAATTGTGCCAACAGATCATTCTCTCTACTCGCTTTCCCAGACATTCACTGTTCTGCTCTATTCCAATGAATTTAATTACAGATTTTCCTTATTTTTCTGAAAATAGAGTCTCCTATATGTAAATTTATTTATTTATTTTCTTTTTTGAAGAAGGTATCTGGAAGCACAACTGCTCTTACTTATGTTGATACATTTTTTCACTTTCAATTCCCCACAAGAAAAACCTAATAGATCACATTCTAATTTGAGACAGTAACAAATTATTTCATACCTCACTTACAAATGGCAATAAGATAATAAGGACAACATTGCAGTACTAGCCTTCTTCATCTGGGATATTTAACTTACTTAATGTCCCCCAGTTTCAATCAGATTTTTGCAAATGAACATAATCCCTTTAAAATGATTGAAAAATGAAAACCACACCACTATATTCTTTAATGGTATCTACCTTAAAGTTTCATAAGTAGGTTGCGTTCTCCTCTCAGATTTTGTGAATGATTGTGTAATTAAATAGAGGAGCAGTTACCTCTAAAATACAGATATGACCTAAGACACTTTTTTTTTTCCATATATGTATACACCGAGTGTGGAATTGACGGATCTTAAGATAGTTCTAATTTTTTTTTTTTTGGTACATAATGGCTGTACCAACTTAAATTTCCATCCAAGTATTCAAGGATTATCCTCTCTCCACACTTTGGGAAGCATTTGTCTGTTGCTGTATTGATAGTAGCCATTCTAGCAGGTGTAGGTGATATTGTGATTCTGAGTTTCATTTCCCTGGTGAGTCCCAAGGATACACAGCATGTCATATACCTGTGCCTATGTGCGTTATATAATGAAAATATTTTTTCATGTCCTTTGCTCAGTTTTATATCAAGTTGTTTGTTTTTTGCCTCAAGTTTCCATAAACTCTGGTATATATTTTATATATTCTTTATTTATTCTGGTAGTTAGCCTCTTATCAGGTGAGATCAAATGTACATGTTTTCCCCACTTGATGGATTTGCATCAATATGATGATTGTTTCCTTTGACAGACAGGCACTTGAGTTTAATAAAGTTCCATTATTCAACTTTTGCTTTTGCTCTTCTATACTTTTGGAACGTATTCAAGAGCTTATGAACAAATACAACATCATGAAGTGTTTCCCTTTTTTCCTTCTAGGAAAAAACTTCATTGCTTCAGAGATTATATTTACACTTTTTATTCATTTCAAGGAAGGAATTTCTAATCTTCCATATGGTTGAAAACTCTTGAACAAAGTGGTTCTTTAAAATTATGTTTTTTGGGTAGACATATTAATGTCAACAATTTAACACTTTTCACCCACTTGGTGTCAACTATTAAACATGTTATAAATATGTATTATATTTCATGAGGTAACTTCTGTAAATAAGTATAATATGACTATCATCAGATGTATATTATTCTTTACATGTAATTACATGGTACCCATCATAAAAGCAGCCATATTTTGCCACAATAATCTACTGTGTCCCCATTTCTTACCTATGTCATTATCTCCATCAGCCTCACTTCTATACTTAGATTGCTAAATCTTATTTTGGCTCTATTTAGTTTCTTCTTTCATTTATTTTCTTTATATTTAACACATGAATGAAAACAGTGATATTTTTCATTCATCACAACAGTGGTATTTATCATTCACCTCAGACTAATTTTATTTTACATATACCCTGGCCCCGTATCTATCCCTGTTGTGACAAAGGCCAAGTGTTAATTTCCTTAGAGTTGAAAGATGTTCCATTGTGTGTATAATATAGACACAGCATGCACAATTTCTTCTTAAATTATTGCTTCACCTATGGTACGGGCATATAGATTGTTTCCATACATGGCTAATAAATACCTCTGAATGATCATAGGGTTGCATACGTTCTCTTTAATTAATAATTTTATATCCTTAATTACATACTTAGAAGTGGAATGGGTAAACAGTTGAGCAGGTAACTCCCCAAAGATGACATAATGGTGATAAATACCCCAAAATTTGCCAACACCATCAATCATAAGGGAAATATAATTCAAATAACCTTGCTGTGCAACATTCCACATTTGACAGGTCAATAATAAAAATTTTAAAAAAACAGAAAAAAGTTCTCAAGGCCATGGAGATGAGTACCATTACCATGTCATTTGTCAGTAGGTTGGAGACATACAGCAAGAGGAAGACACAGACAATAAGAACCTCCATGTCTGTACTGACCTGGAATCCCACCAGGGTGAGTTTGGTGTTCCATGTCTGATTGCTCTCATCTTAAAATCATTACTTCAGGACTTAAATGTGATAGGAAAGCCAGATCTGGATGTCAATGAAAGTGGATTTATTTTTCTTAAGTTGAACTAAAAGGAAACAAAGATGCATATCTCTGGTTGAATGGGTATTTACCCCAATGTTTCTGTGCTTTTTTTTACTGCTTCTTCCATTTTATTGCGAAGTTATTGTACTCTCACATAAGAATTAAATATAAACAATAGTACTCTATGCATTTCACCAAATTATACATTCATGTTTTTCCCATCATTTCTTCCCTGTAACTGTGTGTTTTGTATACACATATATCATATTAAATTGAAACATGTAGGTGTTGAAATGATACCTGTTTGTCCTGTTTTATTTTTCAAAGTTGAATTGTCATCAATCTCAATATAGCTAATGTTAATCAGTAAATTTAATAGAACTATGAAACACTAATATAAGCATATTGATTTGGTTCAATTTATGAGGACATATAGCATCATTATTTTCAGATGTGAGATAGTATCCCATCATTTCATACCATGGATCATAAAAAGATTTATTGACAGGTGTACCTAAAAATAACTTGCTATATCCCATTTTTTTCTACCATTGACTATCCATGACAAGCATTTTTGAGCCAATAAACTGTGATTTTTCCCTTTTTACTAATAATACCAATGTATGTGAATTTTTGTTACTCTTTTCTTTTTTAATATTTGTTAACTGGCCAATATGGTTTAATATTTTGTTTAATCTTTTTTAATATTTGTTAACTGGTCAATATGGCACCATTTTGCAACAGTACGATGAGTTAAGTCTGCAGGTCAGAGGAGTGTCACACATCTGTTTGCTTTGTACACCGAAAATCTGGGACTTAGGATCCTGTTACCAGGTGCCAGCAACAGGAAGCCACATACTCAACCACACAGAGCAGGCACAAAGCAGTGTCATCCATGACCTGGTAAAAACTCCAAAACATGCTAGCTAGTACAAGTACCACAGTGACCCAACACACAGATCAAATCTGAAATTACATGGCAGATAGAAAAAAAAATGAAAATGTCCAGGTAAGTCCTGGAAATAATAAACCACCAAGAGAAAGCCAAAACCCAGACCCAACCATTGTACATAGAAGAATGGCTTTGCCTGACACATAAAGAATTTAGAATCATCATAATTAAAGGTCTCAAATACTTAAGAGAAATTTCAGAAATATTTAAAAATGGAAACACTGATATGAGACAAATAATAAATGAACAGATGAATGATATCCAATCTTTCAAAAAGGAAATAAACACAGGAAAATAAAAGCACAATAGAAAACCTTAAAATGCTGATAAAGTAATGAAAATAGATAAAATGGAAGAACAAATAAGTGCTCAAAAGTTATCAACAAAAATGAAACTAAAGGGAAAAAAATACAAAGGAAAAACAGTGAAGAAGCAACTTTCTAAGACACCATGAGAAAAGTCAGAGGAGATCCTCAAGGACAGAGTCAGGGAAACCAAAGATCAACTTAAAGAAATAACTGATGGAAACTTCGCAATCATAAAGAAGAAAATGAAAACAGACATACAGGAAAGTAGAAGATACCATGCTAACAAAATGAAAGGCAAACGACAGCAAAACACATAACAGGAAGCTATCAAAAATCCAAGGAGGAAAATAATGAAACTGATCCGAGGAAGGAAACAGATGACCTGTAAAGGAAAACCTATTAGGTTGACAGATTTCTCTGAGGAACACTTTTGGTAAAGAGAATTTGGAGCAAGATATAAAAAACCTCCAAGGCCAAATATGCAAGCTAAGAATCCTTTAACTTGCAAAGATCTCCTCTTTATTGAAGGGAAAAAAGGACCTTCTCGAACAAAATTTCAGATATTCACCACTACTAAACCTGATACAAGAAATTTGGCAAGCAGCTTTAATATATAAACCATCAGAGAAAACCAAAAACAAACAAGCAAACAAACAAAAAACAGATCAAGGTAGTAAATAGAACACAACATGATCATCAAAATATCAACTTTAATCACCCTTTTTTTTTTTTTTGATGAGTTAGTGATTTGTTGCAGTTCTATGGTGGGGAGGAGTTAAGCTAGAGACAATAAACATGCTTCAATACTACATCTCACTCTCCTTTACAGTGACCTTAGATATAAAATTGCAGTCAAGGGATCTCATGGGGGAACCTGAGAAAATAATACACGGTAACTTATACAGAAGTTAAGGTTTATCAACAGAATATAGACCAAAAGTACATATAATACTGAAAATGAGTTAAGGTTTAGTGAATTTTATTTATTTACATAAAATTTTACATATATATTAACAATGTTGTATTCCCCAGGATTCTCCCACCATCATTTTAATTGTGCACCATAATCTTGATATTGTGTACTTCCCTTATTTCTTCCTCTCCCTTTCCCTCTCTGCCTATTAGTTGTTTGCATTAATACTGTTATCATTTTGTTTGTTTTGACAGTTTTGACCTTTTGTTTGTGTTCCCTACATCCCATCCATAAGTGAGACCATCCCATTTTTATATTTTCCTTTCTGGATGATTTTTGATAGTATTATTTCTTCTAGGTCCATCCATGTTATCATAAATGCCTCATATTTGGTTTTGTAATTTATGAATAATATTCCTTTGTATATAATACCTTAGATTTTTCATCCATTCATCAGGTTTGGGACATTTGGTTTGCTTCCAAATCCTGGTTATTGTAAAGAGTGCTGCTATAAATATGTGAGTACAAGTGTCCTTTTGAATTAGTGTTTCAATAAACTTTGGGTAGATTCCCAGTAGTGGAATTGCTGGATCAAAAGGGAGTTCCATATTCAGTAGTTTGAAGGTAGAAGGATTGATCCCAGTGGTGTAGAGATGGTTCAAGATATGAATACCAGTTAACAAAATCTACCCCATCAACAGGGAGAAAACCAAGTAGCATATGATAATATCAATGAATGCAGAAAGAGCATTCGATAAAATTCAACACCCATTCTTGGTGAAGTCCCTTGAAAAAATAGGAATAAAGGAAACATAGCTCAACATAATTAAAAACCATTTATGATAAACACACTGCAAACATCATCCTTATTGGGGAAAAACTGAAATCATTTCAATTAATATCTTGAACCAGACAAAGATACCCACTTTTCAACATACTGCTTTTCAACATACTACTGGAAGTTCTGGCTAGGGTGATAATGCAAGAGAAAGATATAAAAGGAATATATATCAGGAAAAAAGAAATGAAACTATCATAACAACAAAAATTACTGAAAATCAGTGAAATAATAAAAGACCTCAAATAATGAAAATCCCCCTGACCAGAAAATGTGAAAATGGAGGTATTACAGTCCCAGACTTCAAATTATATGCTTACATGATACTCTATGTAGAAAACCTAAAATAATCAACAGAAAAATGGAAATAATAAACCAGTTTAGTAAGGTTACAGAATAAAAAATCATCACAAAGAAATCACTGGCTTTCTTATATGCAAAAACTCAGTCAAAGGAAGAAATTTAAAAAAAAACTCTATTTACTGTTACACCACTGAAAATTAAATACCAGGGAATAAACCTAACAAAAGAAGTGAAGAATCTATACAGTGAAAACTAAAAAAAAAAGTTCTTAAAAGAAATAGAAGACATAAAAAATGGAAAGACATTCCCTGCTCATGATTTGGAAGAATTAACATTATCAAAATGGCAATTCTACCAAAAGCAATGTACAGATTCTATGTGATCCCAATAAAAAATCCAATGACATTATTAAAATAGATAGAACAAAAATTACTGAAAACCAGTGGAATAATAAAAGACCTCAAATAATGAAAATCCTTCTGACCAAAAAATGTGAAAATGGATGTATTACAATCCCAGACTTCAAATTGTACTACAAAGTCATAATTATTTAAAAAAAAAAAGCATGGTACTGAGACAAAAACAATCAGACCAAGAACAATGGAACAAAATTGAGTACCCAGAAATAAAACCAATCACCCACAATTAAATAGTTTTTGACAAATGTGCAAATGCATACATTGGAACAAGGACAGCCTCTTCAATAAATGGGACTGGGAAAACTAGACCATAATATGTAAAAAGCGGAGCCAAGACAACTCCCTAACACCATGTACAAAATTCAACTCAAAATGGATTAAAAACAAAAACAAAAAAAACCTCTTCAGGGTGGGCATGGTGGCGTGTACCTGTAGGAGGCAGTCTAGGAAGCCACAGCCAGGGCCAGGGATCGTGGGTCGAGTCCTGACAGGGGCACATAGCAAGACCTAGTCCCCCAAAAAATTGCTGGGCATGGTGGCACATGCCTGTAATCCCAGCTATCTGGGAAGCTGAGCCTGGGGATTGCTTGAGTCTGTGGTACCCTGGGCAACGTGAGCCTGTGGTTGCATGGGCAAAAATAGCGAGACCTAGTCTCAAAACAAAAAAGCAAACAACAAAAACAAACAAACAAAAACTTGGACATAAGACATGAAAGCACAAAATACATAGAAGATCATATGGGCAAAACATTCCAAGCCCTTCATAAGCTTCTTTAGAACACATCTACAGGTGACAAAAGAATGAAAGAAAATGTGAAAACCTGGGACTACATCAAATTAAAAGGCTTCCTTATGGGAAAAGACACAACCACCAAAACAAAAATAAACACAACTGAATGGTAATAAATTTTTGAGTTCCATACATTTGATAAGGGTCTAGTCACAAAGATCCACAAGGAACGCACACACAAATAAAAGAAAGAAAGAAAGCAAAAAACCCACTCATAAAATGGGGGAGAATAACAAAAAACACATTTCTCCAAGGAGAAAATACAGATAGACAATAGGCACATGAAAAAAATGCTCAACATCACTAGCTATCAGGGAAATGCAAATCAAAACCTCAATGAGCTACCATCTTACACCATTAAGAATGGAACATATAAAAAAATTGGGCAACAAGTGTTGACAGGGATGTGGAGAAAAAGGAACACACGCTGCTGCTGGGAATGTAAACTGTTCCAGCTACTAAGGAAGACTGTGTGGAAGACCCTCAAAGAACTGAAATTAAACTATCATTCAACCCACCAACCCTACTACTTGGGAATATACCCAAAGGATACAAAACACTAATAAAAAGGGCACCTGTATGTGGATATTTATCACAGCACCATTTACAATTCCCAAGATATGGAAACAAACTAAATGCCCCAAAACTCATGAATGGCTGAAAAAGATGTGATAAATCTCCACAATGGAACATTATGCATCAACCAAAGAAGACAAACATACATCATTTGCAGCAACACAGAAGGAGCTAGAAGGAATCATATTAGTGGAAATAAGACAGAAAGAAATAGAGAAATATGGGATAGTCTTATTTATATGAGGGATAAAGGAAAAACAATCAAATTCACATAAAATATAAAACTGCCAACAAAATTGAAGCGTAGAGCAGGGTAGAGGGAGGCAGCGTAGAGGGAGGAAGGTGAAAATGGGGAGGGGGTAGGCTCAAAAGATTAAGATGGTTCATAGCTGATAAGGTGTTGGGAGAACCCTGAGGTAAAAAAAGATGTTAAAAGAATTAGGAGAGAAAATATAGAAAGGAAAGACATGTCCTAATCATGGACTGGAAGAATTAATATTGTCAAAATTGCCATCCTATCAAAAGTCATCTACAGATTCAATGAAATTCCAATAAAAATTTCAAAGACATGCTTTAAAAAATAGATCACACTTTCTGCTAATTGAACAAACTCACCAATAAAAAGACACAGAGTAGCACACTGGATTAAAAACCAGAATCTAACCCTCTGCTGCCTCTGGAAAACACACTTCGGCTCTAAGGCTATGCACAGATTGAAAACAAATGACTGGAAAATAATAGTATAAGTAAATATACCTCCCCCCCCCAATAAGGTAGGGATAGTGACTCTTGAAGCAGATAAAGCAAACTTCAAATTAAAACAAATGTGACAAGAGACACTGAAGGATACTATATAATGGTCAAGTGTTCAAAATATGAAGGACATATTACTCATTAATACCTAAACAAGGGAAGACCAAAGTAATTTACAAAATTACTACCAAGTCTGAAAAAGAGATACGGAGAAAATACATATGTGATAGAAGACTTTAACACTACACCCTTACAAAAGAACAGCTCAATAAGACAGAAATAACACAAGGACACAATAACTAAAATAGTGTGATAGATCTTGTGTAATTAATAGATATCATTAGAATGCTGAACTACCCCCAAATAAATACTTTTTATCAAGTGCATATAAAATATTCATCAAAATTGACCACATATTAAGTCACAACACAAACATTAAAAAATACATGAAGAGAAAACAATATCATTTTTTTCTGAACTAAAAGCATCAAACTAGCTATCAACTATGAAAAGAATGCAAGAAGGTTACTAAGAGAAAATTTCATGATTGAGGAAATCAAAAAGTAATTAAAATATAGATGGAGATAAATGACAAATATGAAACAATGTTCCAGAATTTATGGAACTCAGCAAAGCCACTATTGGGAGAAACTATATAATAACACAGCTCATATCAAGAAGCAAGAATAGCACAAAGAAAAAACCAAATCTCCTATCTTGCAGAACTAGAAATAAGAAAAATGTAGAAGAAAAACAATAAAAATTAAGCAGAAATAGATGAAATATAAACATAAGTAATAAATAGAATACTATCTCACATCATATACAAAAATCAACCGAGCATGAATATAAAGGACCTCAACATAAAACCTCACACATTAAAATACATAGACAAAAAGAGGCAAAGGACTCCAGGATATACATTTCATCAAGTTCTCTAAAGTCTCATCACAGAAACATCTAAAATGAAGGAAACAGTGAACAGTTATGACTATACAGCAGAAGAGACATTGATTAGAACAAAACAAAGGACACCACAACTGAACAGGAGAAAACATTTATTCATCATAGAACAGATAAAGGGCTGATATGAAAAATAAACAAAGCGCTTACACACTTAACAAAAACAAGGAAAGGAATTCTATTACAAAATGGGCAAAGAGGTTGGGATAATTTTAATTTTTGTATATTTATTCAAATTTGTCTTGTGTCCTAATATGTGGTCAATTTTAGAGAAGGATCCAAGTGCATTTGAAAAGAATGTGTATTCTTTTCCTTGGGGGTATAGTGTCCTGTATATATCTATGAGCTTTTCTGGAAATCTACCCAAAGGAAACCTCAGTATGGGTACAAAGGGACACCTGCGCCCGCATGTTTATTGCAGCACTATTTATAACTGCAAGGACATGGAAACAACCCAAATGTCCCAAAACAGATGAATGGATGAAAAAGATGTGGTATATATACACAATGGAATATTACTCATCAATTAAAAATCACAAATTAGATGAATTTATGATAACATGGACACACCTAGAAGAAATCATATTAGCTGAAACAAGTCAAAAAGATAAAGACAGACACCAAATGGTTTCACTATATATGGGACTTGGGAAAAATAAACAAAAAACTATGAAGAAAAGTCAAAACAACAACAAAAACAACAACAACAACAAAAACTAACAACCAAATTGAAGTACACAACTCCAGGTTGGGGGGGGTGGGACAGAGGGGAAATGATCAGGAAGGGTGGGGGGGGGGTGAATCCTGGGAATTACAAAGATGTGAAATTTATATTTAAATAAATTATTTGATGTTTTT
>PVHY01020671.1:0-25140 GCA_004024945.1 Uropsilus gracilis
CCCCCCCCCCAACTCTTGGAAACCAGGACCTGTAGGAAGGGACAGCTCAATGCCTAGCCCCAATCTGAAGCAGGTGCAGAAGACAGATCTCCCAGCTTGGATACCCTAAAAGATTTGGACCGATACATTGGGGGAAAGGGAGGTCATTGATGGCAGAAAATGAAAGTTGACTGGATGTGAGAGTCAGAATGATTGATGAGTTCTTATACCAAGTATGGAAGTTTCACATGGCCAGGAATCAGAGATTGGGGTAGAGAGGATCAGCAGTCATTGTAGAAAACCAGCTGACCCCCAAAGTGATAAATTCCACAAAGTAATAAATTCCACCAAAGAACAATATATAAAGGCATCAAAATGCAGCTCTTACCCTTTAAAACAGTCCATTCATGTCTATGCAAGCATCTTCCTCTTAATTTATGTGCTAGTGAAGGGACACTACCAAATACTTTCTCCAAAGAACCTCTGTTACTTACTGAACTTCCTGAGCTGAGTTGCTGCTACTGGCAACTAGTGGCAATGCTGAGTGGACTATATAACATGCGAGCAGGTGAGCCCACTCTCGCTTTTCGTTTCTGCTAGTAGCTAGGAACTTGGAGGAGACAGGTAGAGGAGAGACATGCAGAGACACTTGGAAGAGGTATTTGGAAAAGACACATGGAAAGGCTGCTCGTAGTTCTTGGCAGCGACAACAGCAGCTGTTGTCTTGACTTCCCAGTGAATAATTTGGAATATTTTGAGTTTTGAATCTCTCCTTTAGTCTTCACTCTGTGAGACCTGCCTAACCCCCTTTTTGTGGTTCCCCACCAGAAGGTGCCTTAGACTTGTGGCTAGCTTTTAGGCCTCAGGGGGCCCTACTTTGGTCCAATACTATTTGCTGGGCATTTACCCACAAGGGCATGGATAATTTTGGGTGTTTATTGGAAAACTGTCCTTTTTAAATTCTCTTTCTGTGCACACTAATCCTATTAAAGTTCTTTCACACTAAGAGAATGCTTTGTCTTTGTGTGGCAATACTCTTCAAAGGTTCTAGAGGCTTGAGGGTCGCTGGGGTACCCTCTGCCTGCCCATTAACAGGGCCCTCTTGCTTCTGTGACCTGACTTGTACACTGGTACTGCTGGGAAGTATGTATACATAGGCGATAGACACATGGGAAGGCTGTTAATTGGTGTGGTGTCTCCTTTCTTCACAGCTCTCTTAAGACCTGCCTGAACCACTTCTTGTGGTTCCCCACCCCAAGATATCTCAAACTTTGTGGCAAACTTTCAGGCTTCAGCAACTCCATGTTGACACAACCCTGTTTGGTTGGTCATTTGTCCCTGAAGGGGACAGGTAATTTGGGAAGTTTTATTGACGGCTTCCTTTGCCTTTGCATGTTGTTGGATAGCTGGACTCTTCAGAGCACATTGTCATGGTCAGGGCCACTACGGGTCATTAGCAACTTGTACAACCCAGAGGCTGCCACCCACAGAGACTTGGGTGTGAATAGCACCTTTAGAGTCGGTTGGGATCTAATCCTCTGCAGTGGGAACTGTAAGTGGCTTACTGGCTTACTGGGCTATCTCAGAGTATGGTTTCCTGCATGGAGACTCTTCTTTCTACATAGTCCATTTGTAGTATTAGATTCATCAAACTTGTATTAATTATATATATTTATTTTCACGTGGCTGTATACTCCAAAGCTCTCCTACTACTGTGTCACCCGTGACCATCACAGCATCAAAATTCATTACTAAGAGAGTATATTAAAATGCCACTTTGTGTCTTGATAACTGTCATGTTTTTCTTATTTTCAGCTCACCAGAAAGAAAAGAAATTGTTGACATGTTTAAATGTCTCCATATATGGTATACTATAGAGATACTTTCATTTTCCATGTGAAATGTTGTGATGATAAATGGCTTTTTTGGTACTTTTAAAGATGGTAACACATCTAAGCCAAGATTTTGTGAAAGATCAAATCCTTCCTTCATCCACTTGCCTTAAGGTCATGATGCAAATATTCTATTATATTCTCAAGGTAGTTGACTGGGATTAACTGGCTAGCTACTCTGGTTCAGTGGCTTTGATAGGGGGGCCTACTCCCCTGGGTGTCATTGTTTCCTATTTAAGATTGCAGATTTCAAGGAAGGTATGCTAACATGTGAGAATGGCCTTGATTAAAATTTCCTTTCAGAAAGATTCCAGGGGAAGGAAGAAGTAAAATAGGTTTTTTCTTTGTAATGTGATAAATCAGGAGCTGTTCTGGAAGGCAGGAAAACAGAAAGGAGCATATATACAGAGGTTTGGAACAAAGAAAGGGACTCTGATTCTGATTCAGGTTTGGATTCTGCCATTTTGTGGGATGAAGATGTGAGCCTTGTGAGCTTGGCCATGTGTCCAAGTCCTGGGGCCTGCAGGCTTTGGCTGGCCCAGGCTAGGAGCATGGGTGTTAAAAGCAGCTAAGGAGTTTGGAGATTTGAACTCCGGATTGGAGTTTATTTTGCTGGGTTTAACTTGTGTCGAGAGGCCATGGGAAAGTCAGGTCTGAAAAGAAAGTGAACTTTGCTGGTTCCGGTACTATGGAGCTTCTTCTACTACCTGGAGGAGGACAAGGAGAAGAAAGCATGGAGGAGCTGGAGCATGCCAAAGGAAGATGTCTTCAAAAATGTGGAGATGAACTCTGACTGATGTTGGTGAGATGATCAGGACCGAGAGACAGAATTTTTAGACAATCTGGGGAAAGAACTTTGGACACTGTTGAGAAAGGTTTTGGACAATGTTAAAGTAATTTGGAGTTTTACTTACATGTTTCTTTTTGCAATAATTAGAAAATTACTTTGTTTAGTAATAAATTAGTCTGCACTCTGAGAGTCTTGCTTTAGCTTGGGATTTTGGTGAGAAGGATGGGGATGGTGGAAAGAGAAAGCTGGGGATGGTGGAAAGAACCCACGGAAGTTTAAAAGAGGGTAAATTGAGGCAAAGTAGTCTAAAGTTTAAACTGTGTTTCTAAGTTTTTCTTTTTTAGGTCTGAGAGAGGGTGAGAGCTGGGAGAAGCTGGTAGCTGATTTTTGCATACCAATAGTAGGTGAACAGTGAAAATGCTAATGAACTGCTTGGAGCCTGCTTCCTAGGGAAAAGCAGGCATAGGTGTTTTAAGTTCAAGTCTTTTTGCCATCTTTTTTTCTTTTTACCTGGTTTCAGCTTTAGTCCCCAAAGGCAGATGCTGTCATTTCCAGAATGGACAGAGGTAGAGGAGTTGTAGACCTGAAGCTATGACCCTGAAATGGGCAGTATATTTGTTCATAAAATTTAGACATTGCCCTTAGCTGTGTCTGAAAAACACAGAGGCCTAAACAGGATAAGGGTACTTTTACTTTGTTGCAAATCCCAGGTGTAGAAGAGAAAATGAAGCACCAAGAAGTTGTGTAGAGGAAAACTGGAGCTCTGGTTTAGAGTAGGCGAAGAGAGGATAAAAAAGAAAGGAGCAGAGACTGGGACATGGACTTTTGACAAGGAGAGAGGAGGCATGTTTGGAGATCTCTGAGGTTTTGGCTCCTGGAGGAAAAGGACCCAGAAGTGGAGTCTTCTGGGGCTTGGCCAGCATTTGGGCCGGGAATGGTGGAGAGCTGTGTAAAGGTGGAGAAAAGGCAACCCTGATGAAGTGCTGAGCCATCGAGCAACCCGGATACCCTGAGCTGAACCTTGTGTTCACCTGATACTGATTGGAGTTACAGAGGAGGAGAAGACATAACTTGGTAATTGCAGACTGAGGTACACTAGGCCTGAGGTAAACCCCACGCAGCTCCCAGAACAGCAGAAGTGAGGTTCCTTTCTATTTGGAATACTTGTGTGAGTGTGGACTATTTGCCTGTTTTTCCCCTTTACTGTAAATAAGCCTCTATGTTTACCCTTATTGCTAAGGTTTGATCTCTGGGCAACTGCTTGTATGTAGGCAAGAAAACCCTCAGTTACAAAAATTACAAAGGGGGTAATGCCCTACGGTGGTAATAGACCTACTGGCTGTCTGGCCCAGTTTTTATTTGGCTAGATGAAGAACCTGAGGGTCAGAATGTTGATAGCCCAATGAGGTTCCACCTCATTGACAGGGGCAGGAACCTGGGATTCCAACTCTACTTTTTTTGTTTTTTCTATGACATCTCATTCCATCCTGTACACAGACTTTATCTTTTGTGAATACTTTTTTTTTTTTTTTTTTGAGACTAGGTCTCACTATTTTTGCCTGTGGAACTGATAGGGGGTGCTACCCCCCCATTATCTCCTGTTTAAGATTGCAGATTTCAAGGAAGGTATGCTAAAATGTGAGAATGGCCTTAATTAGAATTTCCTTTCAGAAAGATACAAGGGGGAGGAAGAAATCAAACAGGTTTTTTTCTTTGTAATGTAATAATTCAGTTCCTGAAAGGCAGGGAAACAGAAAGAATATATAAAGAGGTTTGAAACAAAGAGAAGGAAAAGAGGAAAGATGGGAATGGAGATTGAGATTCAAGTTTGGTTTCAGCCATTTTGTAGGATGGAGATGTGAACCATGTGAGCTTGGCCATGTGGCCAAGGCCTGGGGCCTGCAGCCCTTGGCTGACCCGGACTAGCCACATGTGTGCTAAACGCATTTAAGAAGTTTGCAGATTTTAACTCCGTGTTGGAGTTTGTTTTGCTGAGTTTGACTTGTGTCTGGAAGAGGATGTGTGAAAGTCAGGCCTGAAAAGAAAGTTAACTTTGCTGGGTCCAGTACTGTGAAGTTTCTTCTACTACCTGGAGGAGGATGACAAGGAGAAGACACATGGAAGAGAAGGAGCACGCCAACGGAAGATGTCTTCCAACATTGGTGAGATGATCAGGACTGAGAGACTGAGGATTTTTAGGCAATCTAGGAAAGGACTTTGGAAAATGCTGAGAAAGGTTTTGGACAATGTTAAAGTAATCAGAGTTTTCCTTACATATTTCTTTTGTAGTTATTGGGATAATTAGGAAATCACTTTGTTAGAAATAAATTAGTCTGCACTGATAGTCTTGCTTTGACTTGGCATTTTGGTTGAGTAGGCTGGGGATGGTGGAAAGAACCCATGAAATCTAAAAGGGTAAATTGAGGCAAACTAGTCTAAAGCTTAAACTGTAGTTTTTAAGTTTTTTTCTTCTGCAGTTTTTGGAGCTGGGAGTTGAGAAGCAGCTGGCTGGATTTTGCATATCAATAAGTGGTCAGTGAAAATGCTAATAAACTGCTTGCAGCCTGCTTCGTAGAGAGAAGCAGGCATAGGCATAGGTGTGTTTAAAGTTAAAGTGAAAAAGTGTTTTTGTTTTACCTGATTTCAGAACCACAGGCTCATGTTGCCTGGGATACCACAGACCCAAGCAATTCCCAGCCTCAGCTTCCCAGGTAGCTGGGATTACAGGTGCGCGCCACCACATCCAGCTATTTTTTTGGGACTAGGCCTCACTATGTGCCCCTGGCAGGACTCGAACTGTGATCCCTGGCCCCGGCCGCAGCTTCCTAGGCTGCTGCTTACAGGCATGTGCCACCATGCCTGGCCTCTTTTGTGAATACTTTACACTATTATGTCCCAACTTTGCTATTTTCCATGGCCCACATTAAAGGAATAGTCCATTGGCCAAGCATTAAGTGTGATGACACTCCCATCTTTAGGCAGGGAATTTCATAACTCACTCAGAAACAATCTGAATATTTTATTGATCATCAGTTAGGAGACAGAGTTCCACCACTAACTGTGAATTAATTTATTGGTCAATTGACTTCCATAGGTTTTCCCAAGTATGAAATTGTACCTTCCAGTAATGCCTTGGACCCTCTTGCTCTTATTTCATATTAGTAGGAACTGTCTTTATGATCAACAGTTATCTTGTCCTTTAGATGCTTTTGTAATATAATTCTTTTAGGTCTTAACTAAATTAAATCATATTTTCGAATAGCTTAGTCCTTTTTGCTACCTCCTTGCTCACATGTTGCTTTCAACATTTAATATTCTAACCCCAATGTTCTGTTCTTTGCTTCCAAATTACCACTTAATGTTCAGTGAACTGTCATTCTGCTCTGCCTGGGCTAGCCTTACTTTTTGTTTTTGTTTTGGTTGGGAAAAGATTGTTGCTAACATGAGCAGAAAAAGCAATCTTCCAGCAGACTCTTGACAATCTTAGAAATCAGGGGTCACCATACTTGGAGCACATGGCTATTTAAACCAGGTGCTGGTGCCTGGGCCATAGGAAACAAGGTGGGTTAGGTTTGAGAACATCACCCCAAATAAGGACTAGGTAGTGATGAGCGAACTCAGACCCACTACCTTGGAGTTTTGAAAAGGGTTACAAGAAACGAACTTTAGGCAGAAGGAAGCAGCTGCTCAAAGGCTCGAAGCAGAAGGAATGAAGTTAGTGGGTGCTATGAAGTGAGACAACTGAGTGGAAAAAGGAAGGAAAAGAAATAAGGATACATAGTCGCTGAGTTCAGTAATAGTGGAGTTCGAGCAGTTAAGGAAGTCGTCTGAGGCAATACCCAGAAAACAACTAGAACTCTACACCCTGAGGAGTATCAGATCTTGCTGCACGTTGTGCCAACCTCTAGCTCGCCATAAAAACTGCTTTTTGAAGTTCGGTAGTTCAGCATCCACCTTCCTAACAATTTCCACATCCTAAAGTATCCTCGCATACCCTGATACACTGGCTCTTACAAGAGCCTCAATAACCAAGTCTTAGTCCACTGTGTACCCCAGGCAGCCACAGTGCCCAAAGGTTACACGCAGCAAGTAGTGTTTGCTGCATGAAGCTGTGAGACATGGAATTATTTTGGGAGTGACTGAGTCCATGTCAGGCTGGGCAGAGAGCCGTTCTGTACAAGAATCATGTTATCTGGAAAATTATGGGCTGGGAAGGATGATACCTTGTGGATAGGTGAGGGCAAAAATACATTTAAGTAGCAAGATTACCAGGCAAGTTCCTACCACAATTATATTTGCTTCCAATTTGCCACATTCCTTGAAATTCAAACTAGCTTGACTTCTCCCATGGGAGGGAATCTCTCTGAATTCTCACTTATAAAGTATTTGTATTCAGAGACAGGACTCACACAAAGCTGTTAATCAGTACTTGACATCTTGTACATCCATGCATCCCTTGCAATTAGTTGTATTTGGGCACTAAGGAAACAGGAGTTTTAAAGTGATTGGATCTTGGGGGGTACAGAGGAAATACCTTCTGAACATAGGACACTGCTGAAGGGACACCACTGACTGGACAACATAAATTCTGACTCCTCTTGGTGAAGAGAAGAGGCAGGGATGAAGCCAGATGTCAAATAACTCCAAGCCTCATTCCACATGAGCCCAGTTTCCAAATACAGAACAAAAAAAAGATAACCTTGAAGGATGATGTGTGTTGCTTAGCAAAAATTACAGACTTTGAAATAAGATCTGAACTTCAAATCCATTCCTACTGCTTGTTTATTATAGGTAAAACTTCAGGTCTATGAGTCTCAGTTTCTCCTATGCAATGGTACATAGTAATAGATATTGCTTCAAAGGGAGGTGTTAAAGACAAAGTGACAGAATACACAGCAGATGACTGGAAACTGCAAATGGCATATGTTACGTAGTTCAATCTGAGAGCTGAAGGACTGGGAGCAGATAAGAATGACCTTGATTGTTGTTTTTTTCTGCTGCTCACCCCTCACATTCTACCTAGGTTCAGGGAGAAGTACACGGACAGACTTTCACTCCATCCTCACAGCTGTGCAGATTGTTGAACATCTTCGACCTCATTCCCCACCCAGTTCTCAACTGTGGCTACTCTTTTACTCCCTATTAGTCTTGCTTTTCTATATTTAGCTATCAAATTGATGTTTAAAATAACCCAGTAGATTTTCTCCTTGTCCTCTTACCTTCTTTAAATAACTATTTTCCAATAGACAGGTATGGCATTATGTAGCTTAAATTGTAAATTTTGGAAAACAGGAATCAAGCTAGTTTAAGAAGTATAGGAGAACTCATGGAATATATGTGAGTCCAGATAGAACTCCAGGCAAACCTCGATCCAGTAGCAAAACAGTAATTGTGTTATTGCTCTGAGGCCTACTTGGCTTCAGTTTCTCTGTTCTGCTGTCTGTAGCATTTGCTGTATTTAATCATCTTTCCCATCATGATCCCACCGTGACTGCCAATGGCTTCACGTTCTTGCCCATCAGTAAAAAGAGACTGTGTCTCCTGGCAAAAACCTCAATGATCACTTTGATTGGATGAGCTAAGTTTACATGCCCTCTGACCAAGTGTCTGTAACCAAGGGAGGGAAGGCACTGACAACTTAACCGGAAGTTATATCCTCTATTCCGGGGACTAGAAGTTAAGCTTTTCCAGAACCTCATGGGTCCCAAAGCAGTTTTGGACTGGAGAAGGAAGTGAATAGGAAGAAATTGATGCTGAGAAGCCCAGTAGCTGATGACCACAATAACAGCTTGGAAAGATTTGCTATTCTTATGTGAAAATCTGCAGTGGCCAAGTACTTATAGATTTTTCCATTTGAGAACCAGAGCCCATGCTGTTTAAACCTAATCTGATGTATCTAATGTGATACAAATTGACTTTCATGAATAAGCATGAAGAACAACCTTAACCTTTGAATTTTGTGATTTCATAAAGTACTGAATTCTATGCTTCAGTTCTCTCATGAGGGCAGCTCTTTTGTTCATAAATTTTAGCCATTTTCAACATGCTCCAAACTGAAACTGAGAATGTATTTTTTTCCTTCTAGTGTAAAATCGAATAAGCAACAGTGCGCTGCAGGAAGTTAGTCTAGCCACAGCAAATCTGTATTTGTTTTTGTGAGAGAGGATGGGAAGAAAGAATATTTGCCCTGTGGCATCAATTTCCTGTTTAAAGGTCTCCAAAAAGCATTTGGAAAATGCCCAGAAACACAAATGCATGTAAACACCATACATTACTTGTTGTTTTGAGTGGAAAGGAGAATCTAGAAAATGATGACAAAGCAACTTTACCCTCACCTCCTGGTAGTTGGTGAGTCACTCCACCTTTAGCTCTATGATTTGGAGGCTGGCTCATTTCAGAGTCTGACACTGGAAGCAGTGCACAGCAGCAGGGCATTTGCTTCCTAGCCAAAGTTTTTATTCACTTAAGACTGCTTTCATCCAGTGTTGGCTTGTGTCTGTTGCAAGTTGCCTTCAGATTGCCTAAAAGTAGTCTATACTCACCAGGGCAGTGTTCCAAAACAACAGTAATAATAATTCAAAAAAGATCCTCCCGCACAAACAGGAACATCTATAAAATCTATAGGCACACATTTGTTCTCCAGTCACAGAGAAACATTCACTTAGAGCAGAGCATCTCTTGAAGCAATGGAAATGTGTGCTCAGTTCTATCATTGTGTTCCCCAGACCACTTGTGTCATCTTTGGATTTCTGATTTATAGGTTATGACTTGACTGGAGAACCAAACTCTTATTTGTGTTTCAGTAACTAACCCCCAGGGTGACTACGTCATTGAAGAACTTGACCCAGAAAGGGAGATTTAAACCTAAGAAATTGACCCTCCAACTTAACTCTGAATTGCTTCCTCATATAAAACATTTTCTGGGTAGAAGTCCTAAAACTTTCATCAGATTCATCAGCTGTACTTCCAGGACCCGACACAGTGTTCAAAACAGTAGGCATATGAGAAATAATCCTTCCATGAATAGTATGGGTTCACAAAAGTGATGAACCACAGTTTTTTCTTCATGTCTGTCTGTACTGTCATCTGTCCCGTTCTCTCTACAATGGGTTAATGACTCTGATTTTCTAGTATAACTACCTTTGTTTTAGATACATAAATTCATTCTTTTAAAGTGTCAAACATTTATATAAAAATGTATTTGAATCTGTGTGCTATTGATATCGAAAGCTTAAAAAAGTTAACATGCTGTTGTTTAAAGTTTTTTTAAAACAGAAGATACTACTGCAAATGACTAGAAACTATAAAATAGGAACACATTGTGAGCTCCACAGACAAGCTGCATCTGTCATCTTAAACTTTCTACTAGTCACAGTAAAAATAAGTAAAAATGAAATACATAAAACTAATTTCTAATTTTGTATTGATTATATATATTTTTATGCTGTGTATACTCGAAGTTCCCCCACTACCATGTCATCCATGAACTGTGCTCCCAATCCCAACTGTGCTCATCCCTCCCCTCCTCCCCTTTCCTTGCTGTAGGCTTTAGTTCTATTATCAATTTGTTTAACTTTTTCCTGTCCTTTTGTTTTTTCCCCCTAAATCCCACATATAAGTGAGACCATCTGGTATTTATCTTTTTCCTTCTGGCTTATTTGGTCTAGCATGATTCTTCCTAGTTCCATCCATATTGCCACAAATAACATGAGTTTATCTCTTTTGATTGCTGAGTAATATTCCATTGTGTAAATATACCACAGTTCTCCCTCCCCCCTTTTGTCTGTTTTGAGACATTTGGGTTATTTCCATACCCTGGCTATTGTAAATAATACTGTAATAAACATAGAGTATAGGGTTCTTTTTAAATGAGTATTTTTCTATCCTTTGAGTAGATGGCAAAATTAATTTTAATCTTATATTTAACACAGTATATCCAAAATATTTCAACCTGTAAGCAGTATAAAAATGATTAGTGAGACACTTTTGTATTCTATTTTTTTCACATGAAGTATGGAATAGGCAGTGTGTATTTTATACTCACTTTGGACTGGCTTCCTGTCTGTGTCCTGTCCATACTGGCCAGGGCTGCGGGTGGTGCACATGGTCACCCAGGTGGTGCACATGGGTACTCAGGTAGTAGAAAGAGGTGGACAGTGTTGATAAGGTCTGGAGGAAAGTAAGACAAAGGTGGCAGGTCTGAGCAGGTAGGGGAGACACACGATGATCCAAGATACCATAACACTTAACCAGGCTGCCAGGTCACATCACCAAAATGTAGCTCTGCAGGTGATGAGTAAGGCCAGGACACTATCCATTTTAGCACTTCCACAGAAGTCCTCCTCTATTCCTGCAAGCCACCTTCTTTGCTTGGTAACAGGGTGCATATTTAGGGGAAGCTGTGATGCATAGTAACTAAGTTATGCCTAATAATTATAATAATTTTGTTCTCACCACACCTAGAGAGAAGACTGTGAGTTTTATAGTGTGTGGTTTAGCCAGCCTCCGGGCCCTAGGGGGAAAACAGAGTTGAAATCCTGGGGTTGCATTCTTTCCTTTTACAGACTCAAGAAGAGGCTACGGAGCCTGAGGTCATAGACTACAAGAACAGACAGAGTCGTGAAATACCTAGGAGGAGAACCTTCTCTCTGCCTGAGCTTTACATGTAGTCCTTTATTGAGACTTTCTGTCGGGCGTGGTCCGGGTCTCTTGCCTGGCTTTGGCTAAGACCTGATTCAGCATATGCGGTGTACCCTCTGCTCCTCAGCAGGGCATCTTTGTGATCTAGAAGCAAGTTGATGTAATTTTGGAAATTACATTTCTTTTACATTTTTAACAACTCACCATGACAGGCTTTTCCATAGGACACCTGTAACCAACCAGGGAGCATACAATTTATCACACCACCATTCCTTGCATTCCCCAAAACTGGGAATTTAACTGAATCTATAAGACTTGGTTTCCTTTCATCCTTGACTTTATATTAAAATCATTTGTTTCAGGCAAACTGTAGAAGATACTTTAAATTTTAAAGAAAAAATACTGTAACAAAGATCTACCACACAAACACTACTTAAGGAAAATAGAGATACTATTTACCCGGGAACCCTTAATTTTAACCTTATAGGAGTCTGATGAATGAGGAAACATTGACAATTTAAGTTCAAATGGTCAGAGTCTAATGAAATTCTACACCCAGACAACTGTTTGCTGGGTGTGGTGCTAGTGTGGTTGAACAAAATCTCTCTACCGTCATCACCAGCACCGTTACCACCACCACTATCATGCTTCCCCATCATTAACCTGCTTCAGGTCATTGGGGAGGGGCCCTAGGCAGACAAGACTGTATGGGGAGTTTCTTCTGTACTTAGGGCCGTGTCCTCCCACAGCTCTTAATGGAATGTGGAGTAGTCTGAACTAAAAAGTGCAGCATTTATATACCAATTCACAATTCAGACAATTTTTGCTACTCCATAATGATGCAAAATTATTTGCTGAGGTAGATATTGAGCAGCTTAATAGAAAAGTCTAAGAAAGCAATTAACTAAAAGGGTAAAAATACAAGTCAGATGACTGTGGCTGAAAACCCTAAGGGAGTCATGAGCTAGGAATTCCTAACATTAATTCATAATGGAGAGCATCAGCATGTGGAGGAGTAGATGGGGTGATGACTCATGTTTACTGCACCAGGTGAAACCTCAAAATAGTGAAACTGATCCTGTAAGGCATGTATGAAAACCAGTGTCAGATCTGCAGTTACTTCTCATGGATGCTCTTTAGCTCTTGTTGATTAATTCCGAAGATTACTTTGTGGTAAAGTAGTGTTCTGTTCACAGTTTGCAAGCAGAGGATTGTTTCTTCAACATGAGTTATCTGGAACAATTTCCTTAATTTTCTGAGCCTCTAGATTTGCAAATGGTATAAAATTTAAAAAATGCATCATGCATCACATAGGTTCTTCAGCACAGATTAGGAATGATTACTAATGGAAGCTTCAAGTAAATGGTTAGAGTGGAAGCTTCACAGGCCAGAAATCGGAGGTAGGGGGTAAAAATGATTAATAAGTCATTAAACTGATTGTAGAAAATCTGTTGGTAAGGATAGAATCCAGAGTTGTGGAATTGTCAAGGACTATCAGTCTGTATAGATTAACCCAACCAATCTTAGAAGTAACAGAATCACAATAGATGAAATTCTACAAAGAATACTGTAATTACGCCCCTGTTCTAGAAAGTGCAAATCTTGTGCTGAGTCTGCCCGTTGCTTTAATGCAGGTAGGTCTTTTTCTTAATAAACCTGTCCTTTCTAAAATGCAGCCTTTGCTTGAACCTGTGAAACATCTTTTTCCTTAATAACCTTGTTGCACTATAACAGACTGCCAAATGGAAAATCTTGCTGTAACCTTTCTCTGAAGAAACCCAAGAACCCCACTCATTGAATTCCATCAGTGACTGTAATGTGGACTTGTTTACAAGAGGATACCTGCTTCATCACTGCATTCTCTTTGTATCTGGGAACAATCTATAAATGAGGAAACTCAGTAAATTTAAAATCATACAGAGAGGTCTTCTCTACTGCATTTTTCTCTGTTGGAGCAACTAGATTTCTTTGATATGTAAACTGTGTAATTTGCAATATCCTAGACATCAATGCAAAATGTAAATTATCCAAATCCAAAATATAAATACATATAGAAAAACTAATCTGGACCAACTGGGCCATTTCAAAGGATATGTCATTTTATTACTTTCAAGTACATACAGTCACAAAAAAAAAAAAAAAAAGACTAATAAGTGTTGGCAGTTCAGGACCAGATTTAGTAAATAGATAAAAAGTGATTAGCATATCTAAGAAGTTCTGTTCTTGCCTACACTTTGAATAGAGTGCTTTACAAATAAAAGAAATCTCAAGTGTTGGAAAGCAAATTATTTTCTTTGGTAAGTAAATGTTTCCTTTCAAATATTATTTGTATAATTCATTTACTAACTAAGCAATTTTTTATAGATAGTACAAAAGCACACTTCAGCTTTGTCCCTGCACACAATATAAAAATAAGAGATTAAAAGGTCCAAATGTTAAAATATTTAGCAAATTTGTCTTTTAATTCCTTAGAATATAGTGTTCGGAGAAATGTAAATTTTGAAAATGTTTTTCAAATATTACAGTTATCCCAACTTATTACAAAAGATTTATTTGAATATTTAATATAAATAGAATGGTACTAGCTCTGTTATAGTAGACAGTTCTTGAGGAATGAAATATTGATATCACGATACTCTTTACAATAGAAAATGAGAAAATGGAGAATAAAATGCCTTGGTTTTAAATCTGCCTACAGTTGCAGATCTTTAATCTTTGTTCACATCTATGTAGCTTGCACAGCCCAACCTAGGTTTTAAAACTCTTGGCTGTGGTGTTAATCCACAGAGAATATTTTTAGTTTGATGCATTTCTCTGAAAGGTTAATGAATTATTGCTAACAGAATAATGGAATTTATTAAATATGGTGGTCTTGAACCATGCCAAATATTTTGTGGTTTTGTGAAAATACAGTGAAGGTAGTTATTGGTATTGTAATAAATGAGGGTCTCAGTAAGTCCCAGCTGTTGAACACATGATTGTTACTTGGGAAGACAAACAGCAATATTTTTCCATCTCCAGAGTACATTCTGCTCTAGATATGCCTGCATAAGTACAATGAACAATTAGTGGGAGTTGCACACAGAAAAAGCAGACTAAGGGATTACATTTCTTCTTTACTGCCTAAATGAAACTTCGTTTTGCTTATATCTGTCTAGAGTTAAACTTTCAATGTCACATCAACACTGGGTCAGTATTTTAATTCCACTTTGATAGGATGTCTCTCTAAAAGTCAACCAAACAGATACAAGACATTTTTTATTAGGTGGTATCTGGTTTTGACTGCATATTTGTATATATAACCAAATATAATGTTTAGCAAACAACATTTAAACGTTGTTTCCTGCCCACCATGTAACCTGCACAACAGAGGAAGAGCATCAGGCTCTGCTCTGCAAGACATTCTCTGCATAGAGAGAGAAAATAAACCAAAGTCATAGACATGGAGTTGCAAGGTAACTCAGAGCTGGTACTAACGGGACTGATTATCTGAACTCCAACAGAGTTACCACTAGGGCCGAAATTACCACGGAGTTCTAATCTGTGTTAAGGGATAGATGTTTTTCTTCTAGTGACTTTGTTGCAGAAATGTAGAGTTCTTGCTCCCTGATACTTGTTTTTCAGAAAGGGTAGAATCCGGCAAGTGAACATGAAGTCTCAATGGTCATTAGATAAAGAGCTTATTAGATCACCAAAGTGCGGACTCAAACCCTGGAAACAGACAGAGTCTACTGTGTCAGAACTGTCCCAATTATCACAAGCTTGAATTTAGTTTATATAGGTAGAACAGTGAGTCACTGACATCAAGAATGTAATTATTCATGATGGGAAGGGCTTCTAGTTCTAAGTTTTCTTGACCTAATAAAATGCTGAGCTAGAGAAAGGTAATGCAGGAATAAATTTTGGTTTTGCTAATGAGTGCTCTGCAGAGATGCAAAGGTTGGGTAACCATTGTTAAATTTTCTTTTCCTGGTAACTTGGTCATCAGTGGGTGTGAACATCTTGCTTTACATTGGGCAGTAGATTCCTGTGTACAGAACTGAGCCTTTGAAAATGGCTTTGCTCTCTTGCCAGCAAGACCAGGCGTGGAGTCCCCAGAAAATTTTGCAGTATACTTGCAAATCCCAATTTTTCTGAAATTTCCCAATTTTAAAACACTGTTAACTAGCTTGCATTTTAAAACACCAAATGAAAAGACAATTGTGGGTTTATTCAACCAGTGGGGCTGCCATTTTGCAACCTCTGGTCTATACTATTGCTTCCACTTTGTACAGATGATGGAAGTGGCCTATTCCATCTCTGTTCTCCAGGACTCCCAGTCCTAAACTCATCATGTAACTACACCTTCTCTCAACAAGGAAGCGTTTAGATGACTCAAAAAAAAAAAAAAGTTATAGTTATGAAGCAAAACATTAAATAAAACCTGAAATAACAAGATAATATGAAAATAATGGATTAAGTTCTGAGGGGTGGAAACAGTGCTCATAGTAGGAAGAATATTAGAAGACTTTTGCAAGTGGCATTTGGGCTAGATCTTGAAGAATTAGACTAGTAATTGATTAGTAGAATTAGACTAGAAATTGATTAGTAGGAACAATAAGAAGAATGTGGTGAAAGGAATAGAATAAAGAAAACAGGACCAAGAATTTGCTAATGGACTTGCAAGACATTGCAGAAATGAGTTGGCTTAATCAGGAAGTAAAAGTTATTCATACAACAAATGTTTCTTGAGTTGAACTATGTGCCAGGCACAGTTCTTGACCTTCAGGATTCAGCAGTGATGAGGAGGACCAGCGACCAGGTTCCTCTGCAGTATTTTTTCAATGGCACAAGCAGATGATAAATAAGTGAAAGAAAATATAAAGTACAACTGTAAGAGGAACAAACTGAGCAAGTGTGTGAGACTTACAGTCAATTTCATGGGAAAGTTGGGGATTTATACTCCACCCACTGACTTCCTGAAAAGGGGCTGCTTGGCACAGGGGATAGAGTGGGGTCACCATGTAGT
This sequence comes from Uropsilus gracilis, assembly GCA_004024945.1. Classification (NCBI taxonomy): domain Eukaryota; kingdom Metazoa; phylum Chordata; class Mammalia; order Eulipotyphla; family Talpidae; genus Uropsilus; species Uropsilus gracilis. The sequence continues at coordinate 16,310 of PVHY01020671.1, forward strand.
CATAAAAAGACAGAGCACAGGTGGGCCATACTCACTTTGTGACTGACTGATGCCATTGGGTAGGACAGACGACACTGGCACTGAGCCTGCTTGCCCTTAAATGTTCTTCACTTTTTCTCTCTTAGCTTTTCCGTTTCTTACTCCCTATGTAAATAAATCCTTTCGTTTTTGATTCTCTCTCTGGGTTTTACATTTTTAAGCTTAAGCATGAGGACTCACCCATTAGATCACCCCTATCTCCCCACCCTCATATTTTGCCCTTTTTACTATAAATAAAACAATGAGTATAAGAGAAGTTGGACTCCCTGCGTTGATAAAAAGAATAAAAACCCTGACCTTTGAATATACTTACAATAAGGAGAGAGTAAAGTCTATTAAGTGTTTGTGTTTGTTTTAATTACTCTTTTCAAGTAAGAAAAAAAGCATAGGCCAGGCATGGTGGCGCATGCCTGTAGGTGGCAGCCTAGGAAGACACGGCCGGGGGCAGGGATTGCGAGTCTAGTCTCGCCGGGGACACGTAGTGAGACCTAGTCCCCCAAAAAAATCGCTGGGCGTGGGGGCGTGTCTGTAATCCCAGTTACCTGGGAAGCTGAGGCTGGGGATTGCTTGAGTCTGTGGTACCCCGGGCAACGTGAGCCTGCGGTCCCAAGGGCAAAAATAGTGAGATATAGTCTCAAAAACAAACAAACAAACAAACAAACAAACAAACAAACAAACAAACTTGGGTTTGGAAAAAATAAAATTGCTAGAAGCAGGTACAGCCTATGTCAATTTTGTGAACACAGCTATGTTTTATGATAATAGTTGAAGCAGAATTTTTTTTAAATGTAAAATTTAGATATGTTAGAAAAAAAGTTAAAGAAAAACTGAAAAAGGAAAAAATAGAAAAGAATAAAGCACACCCACAAAATCTAGACTCTGTTGGATGCCTTCTCTCTAATTTTCATTTATTGCTGATTATCGCTTAATGTTTGAATGTAAGCCTGAGGATTTTCCAGAGATTTTAAACTTCTCTGAACATTCTAGAAAGGGTGGATATTTGAATACAAACTTGAGTCCTGAACTTGAATGCAAAAATAAACAATACTGGCAAACTCTTACTCTTAACATTTTACTTAGCAGTTTACTCTTAACATATCAAAGCACTAATACTTTCAAGAAATGTTTTTAAAGATTTATTTATTCTCAAATATTTATTGCTGCCATCTCCCCTGGAGCTGATGATTTCATGAACAAAGATAAAATTTATTAATAGCTGTAATAGTAGTGAAATAAAGCACAGAGTGGAAGTAATTTTTAAAACTAAGTAACCAGATGATTTATAGGAGAACCCATGGATATTGCCTTTCCTCTTAAAAAGAATTAAGGTGGCAAAATGGGTATAGAAGAAAAGAGCAAGCGCCAACTTCACCATTCAAAATCCCAAATTGAGTCTTCCTTGAGAAAATTAGTCATGTCATTCAGGCAAGTTCTGAAGGAATTTCTTTCAATTATTTTTAAACGTTTCCAACTTATTTATTTTGAGGAAAAGTACCACTTTTGGTAAATATTAAATGTTTATCAATGTTCATCATGAAGAATTCAAGCAATATACATAGTGTGAACATGAACGTGAAAATAACCATCTTTCTACCAATTCATAATGATAGTGTCACTAGGAGTAAAGAAAACATGCTTTCTCTGCATTTACACAGGTTGAGGAATAAGTTAAAGCAATTAAATTTAATTGTATCTTAATTTCAATAGAAGAAAACAGCAAAAAAAAAAAAAAAAAGAGATGGGAAAGAGGGAATAAAGAGTCAGAAAGTGTCAAAGACATTGGACTTTGGCTTCTAGTGCCCTGCTATTCGATATTAACCTTTGTAATTAGATGTTTGTTAGCTTTATTTGTGGTATGGCAAGGCACATTTACAACACTTAATTTTGATGTCTACCTTTATTAATAATCCATGCTTAATCCAATTCAGTTGTAAGATATGAGATAGCTTTATACCATGAACCTTTTTTCATGACTATGTGATCAAAACTAACAAAGATAATATAGGATGGGCAATTGCCTGCAGGGTTCTGATGTGCTTGAGTCTTGGGGACATACTTGAATTGAATAACACAGTTCCTCAAAATGCAGTGCTGATTTTACTTACTAAGGTATCTAATATATTAACTGTGCATAATCATAAGAAGTACAAACTTTGCTCCCAGCATTTTAGCACACAAATCATTATGTAAATAACAGATGTGCACTGTGATCCGTGACCAATCATACCACTTCCTCCAGTGTCTATGCAGTCATTTCGCATGTGTTGTTCAGCTCACCCACAGACAACAAAGTGTGCAGTGCAGTGCACCTTGTCTCCCAGAGATAAACCTCTGAGACAATTTGCAGAAATGGGAAGTCAAAAGAGTGAGTTGAACAACAAAGATGAAAGTGCAGCAAAGGAAAAAAATGTAGGAAGGGAAATTTGAATCCACTGTATATGAAGTTAGAACAGAAATAGCTGCGGTAGCAATCTTAGCACGTGCAGCCAAAGGCCACACTGAGGGCAAACTTACTGACATCAATGAGGAAAGTGACTGTGATGAAAAGGATGACAATGTCCCAGAGGAAGTGACTCGAGGAAGATACTTCACATTAAAGAAACTCTCAAAGCTATTTCATTACATTCAATGTCAGAAGCTGATCTAAACTAAAAAAGAATGTGACAGTTTCCCAAGGCAGAGAATAGATGCATAGTAAATTACATGGAAAGAGGGGAGTAGTGCTGAAATTTGTCTTGATAAGCTTTATGTGGTGAAATAAAATAATTTTAATATTTCAAATCATAGTTTATAAATGGTAAGATTTTACTATTTTTTCATTTCCCTAAACATTTATATCTGGCTGTTGAAGGGTTTTTAAGTGTTTTCACCAAAAGTTTAAAAGTCTTGGAATAATTATAACTATTCTTATTAAGATGCTTTGCATGACTTCAGCTTATATATGGTTCTGTTCTGCCACATAGTATGAATTCTGTCTTCACTTAAATTATATCATGTAAATTTGCACCATTAATTATTGTGTCCCCAGTTCATTTATCTTGGCTCCCCAATTGAATTTTAAACTGCTTTGTTACAGAAATAAGGCAGACCCTTTACTCCTATATTGCCTATTTCACCAGCATAATATGGAATATTTGGTATATGCTTAGATAATACTTATCGTTTGCCAGTTAACTAATCTTACATTGAAGTAGGGGCTTTTTATAAAGTGTGAAGTCATAATAAATATTATTCTTATTAAAGAGTGAACTTTTCTCTTTCTATTTTAGAGCAACAAAGTATGACTCCTAGTTGCCTTTAGGTCCTGCCAGCTCCAGGTGTTCTGGATGATGATGATGCAGATGGCAAGATTTGCTTTGTGTACAACCTCTAAACTGTACAGGCAGCTCTGATGCTTACCCCTAGTACCTTGAAAAGTACCTGCCATGCCAAAGTCATGACAAATACTGATTGACGAATTTAATTAATAATAATGACAGCATTGTACATGCTGTTGCACCAAATATTTTGTATATATTGTCTCCTTTAATTCTTACTACATTTCTATGACCTACACTTTACAGATATGGAAAACTTGGCATAGAGAGATTAAATGACTCATCCAGCCAGGGCCTGTGAGAATCAGGAACTGAATCCGGGGCAGATTGAATCTAATGTGTCTCAGCTACTTCACTGGTAATAAACCAATGTCAGTGCCATCAACTGTCATGCAAATGGATTAGAGGGAAAGAGCTGTTGCAATCAAAAAACTCTTTAAATTCATTTCCTTTCTATCTCAGGCCTATTTTGACAAGGAGAGTACTCATCAAATTTATTTTTTGCATAATTTTCCATTTTTAATTTTTCTGATACTTTTTTCCTAAAATCAATTTTTAAACAGTCCTAAAAATGAATGTCCTGACCATGAGTTTAAATAGAAATGTCCCCAAATCATATTATGATTATTTAGAACAGTTTGTGCATTCCCAGACTTTTATGAGAATCTCCTGGGATATAAAAAGAATATGTGTGTGCTATGAATGTGTATATAATACTTCTTATATTGAAGAAGTTCCTATTTTAACTCTCTGGTTTTCTATTTGGGCATATCCCTACACAAATTCTTTATTGGTACTTCTTGGCTGATAAACGATTGGTGGCAAGGAGAGAATCACAGTAGTGCTGCATACAAGAAACTTTGCTATTCATTTTAGTTTCTTTAGGAGCAAGCAGACCATGCAAGGCAGACTTTTCACAGACATTTATGTAACACATGAACCCTAAAGAGACCATGTGAACCAGCACATGATGGGACTGGGCAAACCTACTATTGTTGAATGGCTGTTATGTCAACTGGGCACATGCTTCAGGCTCTGACTCATGCTTATTTCCTTTGTATATAATAAAACGTTCTTTTCACTGCTATCTTCTCATTGATTATATGTAAACTGTTGAGCCTTAAACAATATGGGCTTGCAATGTTTGAGCCCACTTGTATGTGGATTTTCTTATAAATAGTATAGCACTGTTAGTATAATTTCTCTGCTTTATGATTTCCTGAATAGCATTTTCTTTTCTCTAGTTTATTATAAGAATATAGTACATACTATGTGTAATACACAAAACACATGATGATGGGCTGTTTTTTATTTTCTTTTTTGATTGACTGTTTATGTTAGCTACAAGTCAATAGCAGGATATTAGTAGTCACATTTGGGGAAATGAAGTTATACCTGAATTTTTGACTGTAGAAAGAGAAGGGGGTGGGTCAGTGCTCCATTAACACCCCTCCAGGGTCAATTGTATATGCTATTTAGTGGTAACAATTAGTGTGACTCTACCCTTGACCAAATGTGGTTTACTACCTCACTTCTTTCTCCTTTTTCTGGCTCCCTGTCTCTATTTCTTTCCCCACCCAATTCCTTTTCTCTCTCCAGGATCTTGTACTTAACGGTTTTCCAAAAAAATAAGGCTTTTAAGGGGTCTACTTTCAGACCTCTTGCTGTGTGCTAATCACCATGCCAGTTTCCTTCTTCCCTCAATTCCTCTTTAAAGGAGAAACTGCAAGCTCCACCCCCCAACCCCAACCCCCGCAATATCTAGCCACAGCTCAGCACATTGGTCTGAGCTCAAGACTGGAAACAATTCCATCACTGCGGGTCCCCTGGAGAGGCTCTTCTGCCAATATTCTCTCTTGGATAACTCACTGTCCTTGGAACTTAAACTGACACTTCTGTGCAGATCAAGTTATCCAGTTATTTTTGAACACCCACTATGTACCTGGCCGGTAGATAACATAGTGAACCGGACAACTACTTCTTTTACCTTTGTTCAATTTCCATATTAGTGGGGAGGATAAACAAGGCAGTAAATAAAAGAACGAGCAATGTAAAATGTGATAGATAACTGCTCTCATAGGAGAGGAAATACTTCCTCCTTCCTCGTAAGGTCCATGTCTGGAAACTGCGACTTGCAAGTTGAGCTGCCAGAGACAGATGAACTGGAGAAAAACACATACCTTTATCTGCCACTTGCATGTTGACAAGCATGGGGGGGTTTCGTAGAAACAAGTAAAAGCAGTTAGATTTGGAAACTTGTATACAATTTTAACAAAGGGCGATGCTTTATGGAGGAATAATTAGGTGAAGGAAAGGCACTGAACCACTGGGGATGGTAAATTGTGGCAAAGTGACTGGGAGGAAACTAATGGATAAAAAGGGTTATTTTAAGTTTGTTGGTACAGACCTATTTTGGCAGTCATTCCCATCTCCAGTGATGAGAATTTTCATTTCAACATATGCATTAGGAGATGTACTAGATGTACTAGAAGGGCATCTTTCTCACAGACTTTATGCCTTGATTTTAAGCAAAAGTTGCGGGACGTGGGGGGGGGATGGTGGGGGGGAGGCCAGAGAGCCCTTCCTACATCTGCTACTTTTCAGTTGCCTGCAGGTCAAATGAATCAGTGTGCCAAAGAAAGCTTATGTTGGGATGCATGTTCTGATCATCGTCACTATTCAGGCAATAGATGAGTGCTACCTAGGCCAAGATTTTATGCCATATTTTAACTAGAATGATCAGGGAAGGGTTTTTGTTTTTGTTTTTTGTTTTTTAGTAAATTGCATTTGCTCTGAAAACCCAAAGCCAGTTCAAGTAATAAGTGGTCAGTTCAAGAAAGAAGTTTGGGGGCAGTGGACAGCATTACTCTCTGAGGCAGCACTGAGTCTGTCCTGCTGAAGGATGGAAAGAAGTCAGAGGGCTGGATAAGGGAAGAGGAGTGATCACGGCAGGAGGGGAGGTCAGGTTCCAGTCAGGGAGTGGATCCTGTGAAGCATTTTTGGGTCACTGGAAGGAATTTGAGTTTTACTCAAATGTAACTGGAGGCCTGCAATACCAGTATAGATGTTAATAAACTGACTCGGGAATATATATTATGAATTTTAGGTGGTGAGATGGTAACAGGAAGTCTGATTGGAGGAGAGGGCAATGGTCTGGGTGAGAGAGGACGATGATGGCAGTACAAGTGGCAAAATGTGTAGATTTAGAATGCATTTTGGAAGTAGAATAACCAGAATTTGTCCATCAAGTTGATGAATATGGGAGAAAAAGGAATAAACAGTATAAAAAACAGCTCTTGGAATTTTGTGTTTATTGAAACAGGGAAGATCAGGAAGAATTGGCTGGGATGGAATGAAGGCTCCTGGTCATACATGGCTGATGTGCAGTGTCTCCTGGACATCTGGGCTGACAGCTGTGCCACTCAGAGGGTGGTGGCATTTGCCCCTATGTTTCAAGGAAGGTTTACTGAGTGAACAGTTTAAGAGAAATAACAACACATCTATCTTGACATTAGAATTCTATCTTCTTTTATTAATATTTGAGTCAACTGCCTCCTTTTGAAGAGCAAAGTGACTGAGGGCAGCAGGTTGTAACGAGAGCACTTTTGTTACTTGCTTTGTCAGATCAATGTGGACAATAATTTTCAAGCCGACTGCTTGAAAACTGGGAATGTTCCAGCGATTTCTGATGTCTGCCTAGATTTAAATCCCAAATTCTACACAAAGCTCTTTAATTTTTTCCCTTTTTTTATTGATTGCGCACACACACATAGATAAACACACACACATATACATCATTGTCTACCCTGAGGTTCTCCCATCACCTTACCCCTCATGCACCATCTTAATCTCTTGTGCTCTCCCCTTCCCCCGATTTCACCCTCCTCCCCCTCTCTTGATATATGCTTCAGTTTTGTTGGCAGTTTAAATTTTTTCCTGTCTGTTTATTTGTTTGTTTTGCCTATATCCTTCATATAAGTGAGACCATTCCATATTTCTCTTTTTATTTCTGGCTTATTTCCACTAACATTACTCCTTCTAGCTCCATCCATGTTGCTGTGAATGACAAAAGTTTGTCTTCTTTGATTGATAAATAATATTCCTTTGTGTAAATATACCACATCTTTTTCAGCCATTTGTCAGTTTGGGGGCATTTGGGTTGTTTCCATATCCTGGAAACAATTGTAAATAGTGATGCAATAAACATCCGAGTATAAGTTAGTGTTTTTGAATTAGTGTTTTTGTGTCCTTTGTCTACTAAAACTCTTTAAAGCTCCATCTCTCTCTTCCTGTGTGTAAAACAGAGGGAATCCATAGATTTCATCAGCAACCTCCACAGTTTGCTGTGGACATCATGAGATGGGAGACCGCGAACAGAGAAGGGAGCATGTGTTTATGCTCCCAAAGCTGACATGGACCAGAACTGGCCTGGCCGGGAAGCCTGCTCATGGCTCCATCTCAGGAAGCTCTGCATCCTCACAGAGCCCTCCTCCTCTCTGGGAGTGCTTGGGAGTGCTCAGGAGACAGTAAGTTCTCTGGCAGCTGGAGTGGATAGGGTGTGGAGCTGAGTCTTAGCTGGGAGCTATTAAAATTCACCTTGAGAAAGAGAATCATGTCTGTTGTTCAGTTGGTTGCCACTAATGTCTTGATTCTCAAATTTAAGCATGCATCAAAATCCTCTGGGGGGCTTGTTAAAACAGACCCTGCTGAGCTCCACTGCCAGAATTTAAAATTCAGTAGGTGCCGGGTGAGGTGCCAGAATGTGCAGGTGATGTTGTATTCATCTGGACACTTGGAGGGGATCACAGTTTGCTGCTGCCTTTGACATCAACTCTGTGCCTGGTAGGGCCAGAGTTATCCATATTGGCAATGTTAACAATGGAGACAATACCCTAAACCTAGGAGGCATCTCAGCTCCATGTCTGCAGAAAAGAAAAACTTTAAAACACAGTTTAAACTTTCCACTCGTGGGTCCTTACCACCATCCCCAGCCTTCTCAACCAAAATACCAAGCCAATGTAAAACTATCAGTGCAGTGCAGACTAATTTATTTTTAACAAAGTGATTTCTAACTATCCTATTAACTACAAAAGAAACATGTAAGACTCAAAATACTTTAACATTGTCCAAACCCTTTCTCAGTATTGTCCAAGTCCTTTCCCAGATTGCCCCAAATATCCTCAGTCTCTCAGTCCTAATCATCTCACCAATGTCCAGACAGAGTCCATCTCCAGACGCTTGAAGACCTGTTCCTTTAAATGTTCCTCGTTGTCTTTCACGCTGTCTTCTCCTTGTCACCTTCAGGTAGCAGAAACTCCATGGTGCCAAACCAGCAAAGTTCACTTTCTTCTCAGGCCTAACTTTTGCACGGCCTCTTTTGGACACAAATCAAACTCAGCAAAGCAAACTCCAACACGGAGTTCAAATCTGCAAACTCCTTAACTGCTTTCAGCACACATGCTGCCAGCCTGGGCC